>WSYH01009244.1:0-26566 GCA_036426205.1 Ascaphus truei | reverse complement strand
CCCAGGGTGCCCAGGTACCGATCACCCCCTCCCCCTCCCCCCACGGCTGCACAGAGCCACCAGGCTGCAGCAGCACCCTTTCCTCTTCACTCCTCTGCTGCAGCTCCCCTGCACTTTACACCCCTCATGTGTGTGTATGTGAGAGAGTGTGTGTAAGTGTGTGTGTATATGGGAGAGGTGTGTGCGTGTGTGTGTGCGCGTGTGTGCGTGTGTATGGGAGAGAAAGTGTGTCTGTGTATGGGAGAGAAAGTGTGTCTGTGTATGGGAGAGAAAGTGAGTGTGTGTATGGGAGAGAAAGTGAGTGTGTGTCTGCAGGACACCAGAAGTATCCCCCCAATCAGTCACCCCCCCACCCAATCACCCACACAGTCACCCACCCCCCACCCAGTCAGTCAAGTTAGTCACCCCAACCCCCCAGTCAGTCACCACACCAGTCAGTCACCCAGTCAGTCACCCCACCCCCCGCCCCGTTCATTCCCTCTCCACACGGCCCCAGCCCATTCAGTCATCCTAGATACTGGCTCACGGCACGCCCCAGCACTTTCATATTCACCCCACCCCCCCGACCTTCCTTCAACCACGGCCGCCGCCCCAGTCGAGTCCCCGCCACCCCCTTCCCCCCCGGGGGCCCCGCTTACTCATTTCCCTCCCTCTCTCTCACGCTCTGTCTGTCTCCCACTCACTCTGTCTTAGTCTCGCACTCTCTCTCTCGCTCTCTCTGTCTCTCGCTCTCTGTGTCTCTCTCTCACTCTCTCACGCTCTCTCTCTCGCTCTCTCTCTCGCTCTCTCTCTCACGCTCTCTGATGCTCTCTGATGCTCTCTCTGTCTCTCTCTCTGGATATCTTATTTACCCTATATATCTTAACTGCCCTATACCTACACCGAAATAACCTATACTGCTTTCTTCCAGATCTGACTCAAGCTTCACACGGGAGACATCGGAATCCCCCCTAAGCCAGAAGACAGGTAGGGAACACCTCCCCTCCAACGTATAACATTGCGGGAATGAGGGTACCTGGACATTGAGGGACTGCGTGTCAGGTAAGATCCCAGGTGGGATTGCTGCTTTAGTTAGTTATTGTTAAGCGGGGGCATCCAGACACTGGTTAAAGGGTGCAGGAAACTAGTCATTCACATCTGGCTTTTTTTTTCTAAATCCGACATTTACACACACACACGTAACAAGGACTAATTGTAGTATAATGTAATACAATAAATAAAATGATGTCAAAAACTAATGTTATTCAATTTTTTTTAAAGCGGGCCTGGGGGCGGGACTAGGGTTGGGGCTGGGTGTGGGACTAGGGCAGGGTTGAGGGCGGGACTAGGTAGCGAGTAGATTTTTTTGTTCGGCGAGTAGATTTTTGGGTGATTTGTCAATCACTGTACATAGTTGTGTATAAATGAGGATACATATGTACCCTGTATATTTCACTGTGTACATAAACCACACATGTAACCCTTCCACTCACCATCAAGGCTGGGCCCCAGCAAAAGCAAGTCTGCTAATGGCTCTGGAAAAACCTTGAGCCACCCTTGCTCCCCATAGTATGTGTGGACATATGGGACCTGTCTGAGACATGCTAATGCACCACAAATGGTATTTATATTTACTGTACACAGGAGGGATTTTGTCACTTTTTGTAACCACCATAACCTTTTAGTGTCCTGTTATGCCCACATACCAGCTTCACGTTGCATAGCCAGCATCGAAACCTTGCACTGATGACACCCAAAAGGTCTTAACAGCTGTATGTGGGTAGGTTTACTGGCTATGCACTTCGTAAACCCAGGCTGTTCTGAAATGATGTGTAATGCAACAGGCATAAGCTTACAGTGCTCCATGTTAAAATGGATAAGAAGTAAAGAGTGACACACTATGCTCATTTGCATGTCATTACCCAGAATCCCTGGTTGTCGTGGAAGCACTGTTTGCTAAGCGATAATGGGGAAAGACAGAGTTGTAGACATGTTTGAGACATGCTATCGCACCACAAGTGGTATTTTTATTTGCAATATATTTTACAGATTTAAATTAGCATATTTCCCATCTACAAATTCATATGCAAATCCATCAGAGTTTAATGAATAGGCCCCTTAGTACTGTATCATTGTATTTTTTGTCAATATTGTGTTGCTTGCATAAGTGAGTTATTGATGAGTGTCAGAAGTAGGTGTTGGGTAGAAGTTAAGTAACCTTAAGATTATAGTAATATAATGTTTTATGTATAACATTCTATTATTCTTATCTTGTTCTATTAGAAGCTAACTGCAAACATTCTCTTGGACCAATATGGCATTTAGAAGTCTGCACTACAGTATATCAAATATACAAAATTGTTTTTTTTTGTTTATTGTTTTAGATTGGTTGCAGATGTAATAGAAGAGTAAAAAAATAAAGATTATGTTTTAAACTTGAAGATTGGTTAACCATATCATAGCCTCATTCTGCATGGTTTAATACGAAAATACGAGCAGCAGCACTTTTGTCAGTGAAAAGTAATTCCTTATTTATGGCTATAAGCATTAACCACTTTTCCTGTCAGAAGCAGAAGAACAGTTTATTACACTGCTATTAGTATACTCATTGATGCACATGGTAGTAAAAAAAGCTGTGTGTGCTGTGAACGCGCATAGTAAGTGAAAATTCTTTGACTTTTGTCACAGAAATTGTATTTGTGTTGGTGATGTTTTAATTTAAAATCAAAATACAATTTCATTGACAAAACGCAAATAAATTTGACTTATAATGCGCGTGCTCGGCACACATCCCCTGTATTAGCTATTTGCACTAAGTGTGAATTCCTCGTGTGTATGTGTGTCAGCCAGTGTGTGTGTGTGTGTGTGTGTGTGTTTAGTGTGTGTGTGTGTGTGTGTGTGTGTGTGTGTGGTGTGTGTGTGGTCAGTCGTGTGTGTGTTGTATGTGTGTCAGTGTGTGTGTATGTATGTGTGTCAGTCAGTGTGGGGGGGGGGGTACGCAGAATTTGCGAAGGGGGGGAGAGAGGTGGTGCGCAATGTTACACCCCGCCCCTGCTGCAGCAGGACACACACACACTGACTGACACACATACACACCACTGACTGACACATACACACCACACCTGACTGACACACATACATACACACACACACTGACTGACATGCATACACACACACACTGACTGACACATGACATACAACACACACACTGACTGACAACCATACACCGACACTGACCTGACACGCATACACACACCACCACACTGACTGACACCATACACACCACACACACACTGACTGCACACACACACACACTGACTGACACACATACACCACACCCACACACACCACACACACACAACAACATACACACACACACACACACCACACACACACACACACACACACACGACACAACACACACTCTACACACACACACAGTACTGACACACACACACTGACTGACCACAACACACCCACACACTACTGACTGACTGACTGACTGACACACACACACACACACACCCACACAAGACTGACACACACACACACACCACACACACACTGACTGACACAATCACACACACACACACTGACTGACACACAATCACACACACACTGACTAACACAATCTCACAAACACACACTGACTGACACACATACACTGCCTGACACACACACAATCACACACATCTGACTGACTCATCTGACTGAAACATACCTACCACACACACACTGACTGACACCACACCACACACTGATGACACACACCACACACACACAACACACACACCACACAACAACAACACACACACACACCACCCACACATACTGACTGACACACACACACCACCCACACCATACTGACTACACACACACACACATACACACACACACATACACATACTGACTGACACACACACCCACACACCACTGACTGACCACAACACACATACTGACTGACACACATACATACACACACAACACACACACACACACTGACTGACACGCATACATACACACACACACATACACACACTGACTGACACACACACACTGACTGACACACACACACTGACTGACACACATACATACACACACACACTGACCGACACACACTGACTGACACACACACACTGACTGACACACACCTGACTGACACAACACACAACAACACACACACACACACACACTGACTCATACACACACTGACTGGCTGACTGACACACACATACATACATACATACATACACACGTGATGACACCATACACTGACTGACACACATACACTGACTACCACCAACACACATACATACACACATACTGACTGACACATACATACACACACCACACACACACACACACACACTGACTGACCACATACATACATACCACACACTGACTGACACACATACACACACACACACTCACTAACTGACACACATACTACATACACACACACACTGACTCACATACATACACACATACACACACTGACTGGCACACACACACACACTCCTACTGGCTACACTAAACAGCACTGACTTGAGACACATAACATACACGCCATATCTGACATGACACACATACACACACGCGCGAGTAAGTGTGGTGTGTATAGCGAGAGGGGTTGGCGTCGTGTGTGTGCGCGTGGTGCGTGTGTATGCGAGAGGGAGAACGGTGTGTCTGTGATACTGCGTGAGAGAAAGTGTGTCTGTGTAGGGGAGAGAAAGTGAGTGTCGTGTATGGTGAGAGAAAGTGAGTGTGTGCTCCTGAAGCGGACACCAGAAGTATCCCCCCCCAATCAGTCCCCCCCACCCAATTCACCACGACAGTCAACACCATCCCACTCTCCCAAACCAGATCAGGTCCACAGTTAGTAACCCCCAGATACTACATACGGGCATCCTGTCGTACAGGCCTCGCTACCTCACACCAGTCACCGTGCACCTTTCAGTCAGTCCTTATCCCAGCATCCCTTCTCACCCTCTACGTCCAGTATGTTCATTACACCTATTACTCCCTCCACCCGCACCTAGTTTGCATGATTGACACATGTCACACCCCTTCTCCACACGTTCTTAACCTTATAGTTTGCCTCCCTAGTTTCGAGTATATAGTCACCATAGCCCAACCACACTCATTGATGTCCAGTGCACAACCGTACGACCACCCAAGTCTGCAAGCTGTTCACCCCACTTACATCTTCACCCCTTGGTCGAACACACCACCCCTCTAGAGTAGATATCTGGGTTATCCCCCTCTTCTTTCTATTACAAGTGCTTCCTTCGTCTCCACTTTGTATCACAACACCGTGTCTTGTTGTTCATGCACACTTACCTCCACTCTGTCTCTCTGTCCTGCTCCGATTCACCTACCCTCTTCCCTCTACTTCGCGGCATGGCGTGTCTAGTCCATGTTCCGGTAGGTCGTACGCTGCTACCTGTAGTCTCAGAGTTAGTGTCGTCTACATGCTCTAGATCGAGAGGCCCTCTCGATGGCTGATCCGCACGCATGCGCTCTCTCGCTCTCATCTCTACACTGCTTCTGAGTGCTCTCTGATGCTCTGATAGCTCTCTTTGAGCTCATGTACTGCTCTGGATTCATCCTGTCTTATCTTAAGAGTGACATCCGAGAACCCTCTGATATTGATTGGCTTAACTGAGCCGCTTTCCGTTATAGACCTGACACCGACATCGAGTGAAAGATCACCTTCTATCATCTGTCTTTTTTCTCGTGTTCCAGACATCGATGCTCTGATCTTCCAAGCGTCATACGGGGCGGAGGAGATCGGAATTTCCCCCCTATTACACGCCAGAAGAAAGGTATCGGGAATTTTCTCCTCTCTTTTTGGGTTTAACCTTCATTTCTCCCCCTCCAACGTATAACATTGCTCTGAGGGTGGTTGGAGTTCATCTTCGTCGTGTCTCGGCGACCTCTAGGAGCATGGTACCGTGCGGAGTACGGCTCGTGGTCACATTGTATGGACTGCCGAGGTCAGTAGCCTGGAATTTGGTGCCCGGTTGTTTCTAGTCATTGGTAACGAGTAACGAGCCCAAGGTGGGGATTGATGCTCACATAGTTAGTTATGTTAACGCGGGACCATGCCCGGTGGTATCACCATGGACACTGCGGTCTGGTCCTTTGACGTTAAAGGGGTTTTTTTGCAGGAAAAGGAAACTTAGTCGATATCAGAGTCTTCATCAACATGTTTTTTACCGCATAGTAGACGGCTGTCGGAGACAAAATCACGAGGGCAGGCATTCCAGACAATGGTTTTTTTAATTAAAGGGTTGTTTCGGCTTGAGGAAACAGTCATTCACATCGTGCTTTTTTCTTTCTATAATCGCGCATTTTACACACACACACGTAACAAGGACTAAGTTGTAGTATAATGTATACAATAAATAAAATGAGGGATGTCAAAAACCAGTAATGTTCATCTATTCAATTTCTTCTTTTAAAGGAGGGGCCTACGGCGATAGGGTGGGGCCGTGGGTGTCGGGGACTGGGCGGGGCTCTGTAGGTGCGGGTGCAGGGCAGGATGAGTGCGAGGATCCTAGAGTTCTGGCAGTAGTTTGTGCTCGTTGAGGCGAGAGTAGATTGTGGTTGATTGGGTTCAAGTCACCTTACATAAGTTGGTGTGTATAAATGTATCCTAGGAACATATGTACCCTTGTATATTTCACTCGTGTACGATAAACCACACATGTAACCGCTTCCACTCACCATCACGCAGGCTGGGCCCCAGCAACGCAAGTCTGCTAATGGCTTGGAAAAACCTTGAGCCACCCTTGCTCCCCATAGTATGTGTGGACATATGGGACCTGTGAGACATGCTAAGCCACCACAAATGGTAATTTATATTTAGTACACATGAGGGATTTTGTCACTTTTTGTAACCACGCATAAACCTTTTAGTGTCCGTTATGCCCACATACCAGCTTCACTTGCATAGCCAGCATCGAAACCTTGCACTGATGACACCCAAAAGGTCTAAACAGACTGTATGTGGGTAGTTTACTGGCTATGCACTTCGTAAACCCAGGCTGTTCTGAAATGATGTGTTAATGCAACAGGCATAAGCTTACAGTGCTCCATGTTAAAATGGATAAGAAGTAAAGAGTGACACACTATGCTCATTTGCATGTCTTACCCAGAATCCCTGGTTGTCGTGGAAGCACTGTTTGCTAAAGATAATGGGGAGAAGACAGAGTTGTAGACATGTTTGAGACATGCTACTCGCACCACAAGTGGTATTTTATTTGCAATATATTTTACAGATTTAAATTAGCATATTTCCCATCTACAAATTCATATGCAAATCCATCAGAGTTTAATGAATATGCCCCTTAGTACTGTCATCATTGTTGTATTTTTTTGTCAATATTGTGTTGCTTGCATAAGTGAGTTATTGATGAGTGTCAGAAGGTTGGGTGGTGGGTAGAAGTTAAGTAACCCTTAAGATTTAGTAATATAATGTTTTTTTTATATAACATCTATTATTCTTATCTTGTTCTATTAGAAGCTAACTGCAAACATCTCTTGGACCAATATGGCATTTAGAGAGTCTGCACTACAGTATATCAAATATACAAACATTGTTTTTTTTTGTTTATTGTTTTAGATTGGTTGCAGATGTAATAGAAGAGTTAAAAAAATAAAGATTTCTGTTTTAAACTTGAAGATTGGTTAACCATATCATAGCCTCATTCTGCATGGTTAATACGAAAATACGAGCAGCAGCACTTTTGTCAGTGAAAAGTATTCCTTATTTTGTGTAGGCTAAAGCATTAACCACTTTTCCTGCAGAAGCAGAAGAAAGAACAGTATTACTTCATAACCCTGCTATTAGCTACTCACTTGAGTGACACCTGCAGTATTAAAAAAATCGCTGGCTGTGTGCTGGTGAACGCGCAAGTAAGTGGAACAATTCTTGACTTTTGTCACAGGAAATTGTTATTTATGATCAATATGCGGTAGTCTGTTTTACTTGTTTAAACATATGCGAAAAGATAGCAATTCTCATTGACAAAAACGGGGCAGTAATAATATTTTGACTCTTAATGCGCGGTGCGTCGGCAACAAATCCCCTTTCTGTCGCTGATTAGGTATCCTCATTTGACGACCTAAGTTGTGTAATTTCCGTGATGGCGGTCTTATCGGAGGTGGTATCAGGGCCATGGTCGCTGTGTGGGATTGATAAGTGGCTGTGTTCAGGGCACAGTGAGGTGTGGTCCAGGGAGAGAACGTGAGGTGCTGTGTAGGTGTGCTGTGTGTGGTGGGGTGTGTGTGGATGACTGTGTGGGTGTGTGTGTGATTGGGCAGGTGGGTGTGTCATGTGTTCAATGGTCCAGATGAGTGTCGGTTTGTAGGGCATGGGAGTTAGTGATTCCCGTGATAAGGTGTGCGTAACTATGTGAGTCCAAGTCGAGGCCGGTGCGGCCGGGGGTGGGTAAGAAGAGGACAAGAATGCCAGAATTTGTCAGGGAAGAGCTGGAGGGGAGAGAGATCGGGGGTGACGCAATGTACACCCCGCCCCTGCTGCGAGCAGGACACGCACAACACACTGACGGACAAACAACACACACAATGACTGACACATACACACCACACCACTGACTGACAACACATAAATACACAACATGAACACTGGCGACATGCCACCACACACACACGGACTGCAACACAAGTAGCCATAGTCACAACACACACTGATGAACGAACGCATACACACGACTGAACGTGGACCGCATATACACACACACACACACACTGCCTGGAACACGCATCACACCACACATCAGACCACACACTGACTGTAGCACACACACACAACACGGAGGCTGACACATCATTGTACTACCCCATACACACACACCTACACACACTTGACTGACACAATATCACACACACACGCCACACACACACACACACACAATACTACCCACTGACCTGTACACAACCACACACGGTATGTACAACACACTACACGTGGGACGACACACACATGACACTCGACTGCACCTACACACAACATCACAGCACATGTACTGACGGACCTAGGACTGACCTGACACAACCACAGACACGACACACACACAGACTGACGCAACCACACACACACACACAAGACACATGACTGACACGCATACACCACACACCTGACTGACACACACATACACACACACTGACTGACACACATGACACACACACTGATGACACCACAGACACCTGACTGACACACACACACACAACATGGAATACTGACTATACCTCCCACGACTGACCCATACAACACACACACACCACTGACTGAACTCAAACCACAACTGACTGACACACCCACACACCACACACACACACACACACACAACACACACACACACACACACACTGATGAAGCTACGACACACACCACATGCTACACACAACACACTACGACTGACCCACACAGCAACCATACACCACACAACATACACAACTGACTGGACACAACACAACACACACACAACAACACAAACAACAAGGACACACACAAATGACACACAACACACTGACACACACACACCGTGGATGACACTCCCATACACTACTACACACACACACACCACCACACTGGACTGCACTACGACACTGATGACTGACACACACACCACTGACGACACACAGACATACACAACATACACACACGACGACCACACACCTGACTCGCAACACACACACACACTGACTGCACCCATACACACACAATGACTGACACACCACACACGGACGGACATAACGACAACGGAACACCACCACAACACATGACGATAACTTTGAACGACAGGTTGACCTGCTATACCGTTGGACAGGCAACGATACACTCACTACAACACGAGGAGACACATTGCCTGACACACGATCCACGGGAGACATGAAAGCGACACTGACACCAACATACATACGACACTAGCACCGCACATCCATTACACACAAAAACCATCTCACCAACACACACACACTGAATGACAACAGCATCACACTACACTTACAACATCAACTGACTGGACACACATACACAACACACACACACATACACATACATGTGACACATACACACACACCACTGACTACACATAAACCAAACTGATACACAAACACATAACTGCCACCATACACCACAAGGACTGGCACACATAACACTAAACACACTGACTAACACACTACATAACACACCCTACTGACTGACAACACCACACGACACACAATACATGACATCACACACTACAATGAGACCACAACACTGACCACACACACTCAACACACAGACACACACACACACACACACCAACACACACCACTGAAAACTGGAAGCTACGACACACATCATACTACACACATACACACGATGACATACAAACACGATACACCAAACTGAACTGCAACTACACCACATATAGACATAACCACACACACACAGACACACACCACACACTACTGAAGACACAATAATACAACACACACACTGACTGACACCCACATAGAACCACAACACACTCACACTACACACATCACAGCTCACATACACACCACACACTGGACTCGCATGCATAACCCACATTACACAACACACTGACTGCACAACATACACACTGACTGACACACATACACATCTGACTGACACATACATACACACATTACTGATCTGTCTGACACAACATTACACCTATTACTACACACATACACCCACACACAACAAACCACACACAACACCACACAACACACACTGACCTGACATACACACACAAGACTCACATACATGAACCACACATTACCACACACATGACCACACAAAGACTATCACACACACCACAACACACACACAAACACGACTGACACCCTACAACCGGAACACACACAACACTGACTGACACACATACATACACACAACAAACGTGACACACATCACACACACAGCGACTCACATGACTGACCAAAACCACATAACGAACACAAAACACACCACATAAAGGCCACACCATACACACACTACTGAAGACACATACACACACACACCACACACACACACTGACAGGCATACCCACACACACACTGACTGACACACATAAACACACAAACATGACTACACACATATGACTAAACACAGCTGACGACACACACACACACACACACACACACACACACACACACACACACGATGACTGACAAATACTGACACACACTACTAACACACATACATACACACTAACACATACAACACACACTGGACTGCACACTTACAACTACACACATACACACACTGACTGACATACATACACAGACACACACACACACTACTGAAACACGATACACTACACACACAACACACTGACTGACACACATACATATATACACACTGACTCACATACACACTGACTGACACACACACTGACTGACACACATACATACACACACACACACACACATACACACACACACACACACACACAGACCACACAGACACACGACATGACACACACACATCAGTACAGACCGTGCACACAGACACAGATCACAACACCACATACGACAACACGACTATCACAATAGAATACAGACACTACACACACACACACACACACACACACACACCACACCACACACAACACACACACACGACACACACAAAACCACACACACACACACACTGACACACATTAACACAACACACCTAGAGATGACAATGCACGCACAGACACTACGGACAACACACACACAAGGACGGACACACAACACACACACACCCACTGACGGACACACTACATAACAGAACACACACACACACACAACACACACACGCACTACACATCACACACACACTAGACTCACATACAGACACACACACACACACACAGCCCACACACACCACACACAACACACACAACACACATGACTCGATCACACCTACATACAACCAGCACACACACGACACACAAAAATACACACACACACGACGTGACCACATACATACACAAAACACACAAGACCAACAGAACACACACACAACACACACTACGACCGACCACACAACACAAGAGGACGGCAACACAACAACAACACACCATCACACCACACACATCTCACACCACACACAACAACACACACACACACACACACACACAAGACAATAACATACGACACCACAACAACAAACACACTGATGCACACATACACACACACGACTGACACACACACAACACACACTAAACACAAACAATCACACACACTATGATCTGACACACATACATAGACACACAACACTGACAAACAACACACACTACTACACATACATACACAACACACACACACGAACACACACACCACACACACATGACTGACATGCACACACAACACACACATACCACACACACACACACACACACACACACACAAACACACACACTGACACACATACACTACACACCAATCGGACGAACATAAACACACACAACAAACACAACCACACACCACACTGACACACACAACACACACCACACACACACACACACCAAACACATATAGACTGAACACACACCACACCCACACACACACACGGATAACATTACATACAACACACACACACACACACCACACAACACATACACGCACACACACACAGCACACACACCACACATTCACACACCACACACATCACATCGATAGGGCTACAGACAGACAGACACACACAACAACACCACACACACACACACACACACACACACACACACAACACTGACCTAGCACACACATACTACACACACACAACTGACTGGACACACATACATACACACACCACACTGACTCACATACATACACACAACAACACCATGACTGGGCACACACCAAGACACATGGCTACACATACACAGCTGGACGCAGCACACCACACACACAGACAACACACACAGAACACACACACACACACACACACACACACAGCACACAGACATCACACACGACTACACATACTGACGACACATACATACACACACACACACTGACTCACATACAACACACAGACGACACACACACACACACAACACACACCACACACTACTGACTGACACACATACATTACACAACACAACACACACACACACATGGCACAGTAACAGGAGAAACACAAACACAAAAACACCACACAAACAACCAACCACACCACACACACGATAACACAATAGACAGACACACACACACACACACAAACACACACACACACGGACACACACACCACACAACTCCACACACAACACAACAACACACACACACACAACACCGTACACACACACACACACACACACACAACACACACACACACACACAACACAACACACACCACAACACACACACCACACATACATACACACACACACGGACTGACACACTAACACAAGACTAACACTACACACTGATGACACACACACACACACACACACACACACACACACCTAGGACTGACAACACATACACACAACACACAAAAACACACACACACACACACACACACACACACACACACACACACACACACACACACACACACATCACTGACTGACACACATACATACACACACACTGACTCACATACATACACACATACACACACATGACTGGCACACATACATACACACACACACGGACTGACACACATACACACTGACTGACACACATACACACACACACACACAACACACTGACTGACAATTACATACAAACAACCTCACCCCCTTCGCTGCCGGACCCAGGTCACCTCTTCTAACAAGCACAGGAGTCTGCCCCGCGCGAGCCCTGTGTGCGCGGGTTTTGCGCCGTGCTACCGCTTCCTGCGGGGGCCCGCGATCGCCCACGTCAGACACACACACACACACATACTGACGACCACATACATACACACACACACTGACACACACCCACTGAACACACTACATACAAACACACGGACTCAACATACATACACACATACACACACTGACTGACATACATACACAGACACACAGACACACACAACACAGACACCACACACACACAACGACGACACACTACACACACAAACCATGACTCGACACACAAATATCCACACTCCTCACATACACACTGACTGACACAAAACACACTGACTTGACACCACATAAATACACACACACACACACTCCCACACACACGACTGACACATACACACACATGACTGACACACACACTGGACTGACACACATACACACACACCACACACTGACGGCACACAATACACACCACACACACACACCAAACACACAACACATACATACACACACACTGACTGACACACATACACACACACACACACACACACACACACACACACACCACACACACTGACTGACACACATACACACACACACACAACACACACACTGACTGACACACACACACACATACTGACTGACACACATACATACACACACACACACACACACACACTGACTACATACATACATACATACACACACACACACACCACAATACACACACACTGACATGACATACATACACACACACACTGACTGACACACATACATACACACACACCACTGACTCACATACATACACACATACACACACTGACTGGCACACATACACACACGACTGACACACATACACACGCTGACTGGCACACATACACACACACACTACATACACACACACACCACAACACACACACACACAACACAACCATGACCACACATACACTGACGGACATACTACACATACGACTGACACATACACACAACAAAACAACACACACTGAACACATACACACCACTGACTGACACACACACACACACACACACACACACACACACACAGACTGACACACATACATAAACACACACACACACACACACACACACACACTGACTGACACACATACATACACACACACCCCCACCCCCCTTCCGCTGCCCGGCCCACCCAGGTCACCCTTTCTTCCAGCAGCAGGAGTCTGCCCCCGGCGCCGAGCCCCTGTGCTGCGCGGGTTGCGCCATGTGCCACCGCTTCCATGCGGGGGCCCGCGATTCGCCCAAGTCATGGGAGGGCGGAAGAATGGCGCTGTGTGGGGCAAACGGGAGCGTGTGGGTGGAACGGCGTCGCTGCCAGCCGCTTCTGCGCATGTGTGGCGTCTGTCAGCGGCGCCATCATAACTACGCATGCACGGCATGGCAGCGGGCGGGGAACAGGGGTGAGATTGCCGGCGTGCGGGAGTGGGAAGACCTGCAGGAGCACCAGGTCAGTGTGCGCTGGGCTGCACCGCGCGGGGACAGATAACGGCTGCGTGCCACCCCTCCCCACTCCTCCGCGGTGGTGGTGGAATCAGTGGCGCCATCACAAAATGGCCCATGCGCGGCACGGGGCCAGGGCGGGGCAGGGAACGGCGCCGTTAGGAGCGGCGCCAGCGGCTATCGCCGCCCCCATATGTAAGGTCGGCGTTGTGGGGGGGTGCGGCGGCCATAGGTGCGGCCACCGCCGACCGCATTGATTTTTTGAGCGGTTGGGCAGGTCAGTGTTGGGGTCGGGCTGAGCCAGAACACAGCCCGGCCTCCAACTGCCAGCACTGATAAGTCACCCGTTTCATTTCTGTCTCCACAATCCATTTTTGCCCCCTAGTCGAATGATGTGAACCCACACACACAACACACACACACACACACACAACACACACACACACACACACACACACACACACAAACAACACACACACACACACACACACACACACACACACACACTGACTGACACACACACACACACACACTGACTGACTGACACACACTGACGCCGTATATGTCGCCGCACCCCCCACACGGCCGCTGACATATGCGTCGGCAGTGTGTGTCAGTCAGTGTGTATGTGTGTAAGTCAGTGTGTGTGTGTGTGTATGTGTGCACTAAAGAAGTTTCACTTCAATAACTGGCTTGGCTTCATTGTTCTGTGAAGGGAAAGTGATACAAAATATTTACAAGCTTTATAGACCTAATCTTTCCACTTAAGCAGGTCAAGAAGAGACATTGACTATGCATCCTTCCATTTTTTTCTTGATTTGCAGTTAAAAACTAAATATAAACAGTTTATTTAACAACTTTGTTGTAAATTCGCAATTAAAATTGTTTGATACAATAAAATGTATACCTGCATCTCTTCTGTAGTTTAAAAAGATTGTTTGTACAGTAACCACATTTTCCACATGTGTAAATTTCCCAAGCCGCAGGGCACCACTCGCACTGCGCCGCTACAACTGCATTTGGGTGTGTGCGCACAAGCTGGACACTAAGGGGCCTATGCAGAGAGCAGCGCTATTTCGAAATTCGCCATTTTTTGGAGAAAATCGCGCAGAAAGCAGCAGAAAATGGCGAGTTCCGAAAAACGCGCCAATTTTTCTTTTCTATTTGTAAAACTCGCCTCGCGGCTGGCGAGAACCTCAATCTCGCCAGTTTAAAAAATATCCGTATGCAGAGAGGCGCGAACGGCATCTAGCGGCTGTTCGCGCCAATAAAATGGCGCGATTGTCTCCGTTTTGACTCGCCAGAAAAAACTGCCGCTCGCGGCCATTGCAAAGGGAAAAAAAAAGGCGCGAATTTGTTTTAACACATTTCTGAAGCGCGCATCTCGCCAATTTAAACTCGCCACACGCATCCATGTTAAACATAGCAGAATTCGTACTTTTCTGCATATGGAGATTAAAACTCTCCAAAAAAGCTACTTTTTAATAAATTCGCCAATTTTAAAATTCGCTGCTCTCTGCATAGGCCCCTAAGGGCGTCCGCCAGCAGCCAGGACACATTATGAAATTTACTACAGGAAATTTTTAAATGTGTCCTGTGTGCTGGTGGGCACACTCACAAATGCAGTCAGAGCGGCAGCCATTCGAGGTGCCCTGTAGCTGGGGAGATCCGAGGACATTTAAAAATGGCAGAAGGTGGCGAGATGACCGACGGCAAGGTGACCTATGGTGAGTAGTTCTGGTGGCGGAGTTCCGGTGGTGATTTCGTCGGTCAAATGGCCATGGCTAAACATCCTAGACCGATAAAATTTATGGCACGTGTGTAAACCATGTTTTCAAATACTGAAGTATGGAAAGTATTTTCTAATCTGACCCTCTGGAAATTTGTTGAAGAGCACTGCACTAAAGGTACCTTTTTTTATTGAATAACTGTTTTGTTTACAACCGGAGCAGGAGCGTTCCTATTGGACAGCTGTCTGTCCAATAGGAATGCTCCTGCTCCTGCCACATGGTTCTCCGGCTCACACTGCTTATCTGCTGCTGTACTGTGTAATGGATTCATGCAGCTCCCACGCCGCCTGATGACCCACTTCTGATGCTACCACCGCCATAGGACCTCTGCTGCTCTTCATAGATGTCGCTGCGGTCTTCCTCCACCCTGCAGGTAAGTGCCAAGCGGGTAACCGGGGACCCAGCCGGGTAGAACTATTGATTTTGGCCGGGTACCCGTTACTTGTTTTTTTGATAAAATATTACCCGGTACAACACTAGTAAACACTTTTCCTTTTTGTTAACTATTATTGATTAATTTGCATTTTTGGGAGTGCTGAGAATCCTCTCTTTAGAATGTAATAGTATAATTTATTGTACATCAGATGATTTTTTTTTCTTTATTCATGAATGAGATTCAACAGTCTAGTAAATGGTGAATCTATAAATGTATGTAACCATACTGTATGTTTAAACACAAGGACAACTCTGGGGAGATTGACTTTAAAAAAAAGCCAAAACATTGCAATGAAGTTGTGACTGGGCTCATAATTGAACAATTCTTTATACTCTTGTGACAATTTTAGCAACGTGCATTAGGAGGCATAGGAAATTCTTCTGAAAGGCTTTAATACTAAAATGTTAATCTTTCTGCCTTACCATTTCAGAACTTGCACTGATATAGCTATCAGATTCCCGAGGGGAGTAACTAGAAGACACGCTACTAATAGGCGATTCCACATCTGGAAGAAGAAGAAAAAAAGATATCCAGAAATTGCAAAAAGCTGGGCCTTCTGTCATAATTGGTTAACATAATCCAACATGGAGTTTATAAATTATTCAGAGAAATAAAATATATTTGCCTTTACAATAATAATGACTAATAAAACTGCAGAACATTAGCTTGTTTTCTACTTTGTGAAGGATGACGTCTCCTCCCACCTAAAACGTATTGTGACTGATCGTTATCTGGTGATGGGAAATCCTCAAAGTCTCGTATAAATTCCTTACAATCAGAGACCAAAGGATTACCAAAATGACAGTATATTCTTTAACATTACAGAGAGATTATTGAAAATGAGAGGTAACTCTCAATGTATTACTTCCTGGTAAAATATTTTATAAATAAATAAAATTACAGGCCAACATGGATTACAAGCGTGTATTTGACAGATATATTAGATCTGGAAAAGGATTTATTTGTTATACTTCACCAGGATCCCTTTCAGTGGACCAACAATAGAGTTTTTTAAATATTTCTTCACAGGTTTAAAAGAACTTCTTTGCTGGCCCTGCTAAAATGTCCCTTGCAGTAAATCGCCTTCATGGTGACGGAAGTACAGTCACGTAAGTGACATCACTGTCACGATTGTGCTCGCCACAAACCTGGGTCGGACCGCGAGGCTGAGGTGGGGTTGTAAAAGCACTGACCTGAGACCGCGCAGGCTGATCCGGATTGCGCAGTTCGTAGTCATATATCGCAGGATCAGGATAGGAGAAGACAGCGTCGTCGTTGTACAAGCCAGGGTCAGGACAGGAGACATCAGGATAAACATTGTTCAAGCAATAGTTCGGCAACATGTAGTCAGGAGAGCCCCGCTTCAGCTTAGGAGCGCGGGGTTGGCCTCTGCGCGTGCGACGACCATGGCCCATGGTGCTGGTCACAGGGGATGGTAAGCAGACCAGCGTAGCACACCGCCTAGCTGCACGGGTAAACCAGTGCACAGCGCAAGAGTCCTGAGCGGACTGGGGAATCCTCTGTTTCAGCGCAGGAACCAGGACACGGCCTCTCTAGATTAGGGAAAGAGTAGGCCCCAGGAACCAGGAAGCTGGAGATACACAGGGAAACCTCCGCTTCAGAGCAGGAATCCAGGAGACTGAAGGAAGCAGGGACGAAACATCCGCTTCAGTGCAGGAATCCAGGAGGCTGAAGGAAGCAGGGACGAAACATCCGCTTCAGTGCAGGAATCCAGGAGGCTGAAGAACGCAGGGACGAAACATCCGCTTCAGCACAGGAGAACAAGCGGGAGCTTGAAGGGAGCTGAAGGACGCAGGGCGGAACCTGGTATCAGCATAGGAGAACAAGCGAGGGCTTGTGGCAGAACGATAGTGACATCCAGTAAGGACTATGCTCGGCAAGGAGCATTGTGGGAAAGCAGTACTTAAAGGCCAGCGGGCCAATCCCCAGCGGGGGTGTGAAGGTACTGCTCCAATGAGTGAATGCAAGTCTAGGTTGCAGTGATAGGCTGCACAGCTGCAGTAGATACCAGAGGGAGTGTGTATAGCTCTGGTGAGTGAATCCAGGCTGCAGCAAACATCAGGGGAGCTGTTCCAGAACTGCACCGGTCTGCAAGGTAAGGCAACCAGTAAACCGCGGAGAGGTCATCTGTGACATCAGTGTTGGCAGCTCGGCGGCGCGCATGCGCAAAGGCCTCCCGTGCTCGGCGTGCATGTGCAGGAGCAGTTATCCCCTTGCCCCACGCGCCTGCGCAGTAGCCGCTGACTTGGCAAGCCTGCGCAGTAGCCGTCGGCTTGGCGCACCTGTGTAGTAGCCGCTGGCTCGGTGCTCCTGCGCATAGGCCGCCAGCACGCGCGCAGAAGCAGCACACACACAGATATGGAGACACACAGACAAAAACAAACACAAGGAATTCCTAGTTACTATAAATTATAGAAGTGCAAATAGCTAAAACAGGGGCTGTGTGCTGCGCACGCGCGTTCTAAGTCAAACTTCTTTGCGTTTTGGCACTGAAATTGTGTTTTGATTTTTAATTAAAAACATCACCAACACAAATACAATTTCTGTGACAAAACAGTGAAAAAAAGAAGAAGTTCACTATTAAAATGCGCAGTGAGCGGTATACACACACACACACACACACACACACACACACACACACACACACACACACACACACACACACACTTTTATTTATTTAAAAATAAAAACAAGTATATGGTTTTGAAAGCTCTGAAATTATTTAACACCTATGAAGAAATGTTCTTGGTCTATTAAAAAGGTGACACTAACTAAAACACATCTTTTAATCAAATATAACGTTTACATTTGTTGATATAATGTATGATTATTATTGTATTTATTCACAGGGTTTAAATCTATTTGTAACAATGTGCAAAGTGTCAGAGAAGAGCCAATAGACACATAGTGGGACAAGAAATAAGAAATATTTAGTACAAAAGACAGTGAAGAGCTACCAAGTACACAAGAAGAGGACAGGAATATTGCAGTAGGACCAAGAGAGTTAATGTTGATGAATTGTGTCAAACACGACAAAGGAATTAGAGCAGCAAAGCAAAACTGCACTGAATTAAATGAATTTATAAGATTGGTCTCAATATTTTAGTCCACCAAATTGACTTTTCTCTATAATAAAGGCCTGATATGTACTTTATTCTTACAAATCTCTTGATTTTCCCTACTTCATTACAAGTGGTGTTCAAGAATCTCCTTTAAATAGTGAAAATCATGGTGAGATACAGTATGTAACCTTAAGAAATGTCCTTTTGTTAGTCCAAAGTGTTGATATGAATCTATAATAAATGCATCTTGATTACGGCAATGCTGGTGTATTTCTACTATGCTTCTGTTGAATAAAGTTTAAACCAATTCTGCTGAATACAACTTAATCTATTTAGTATCAACAGTTGTGAATCTTGCCCTATGATTATTTTTGGATCTATGTGTGCAAATAAAGACTACATTTTTGTCGTGCACAACAGAAACACTGGTTATATTAATAAGGGAGTGATCACAAGGTTACTGATAACTGTAGTGAGAAAAGTCTCAGAAGAATGTTTTTTTGCTGCTGTGTATTAATAGTCCCATTATGAATGTTAATGCTATCTGTGATAGATCAATATTTGAACACAAAATCTTACTGTGCTGATAATGGATTGCATAGAATCACTGACATCTAATATAACATATTTTAGCTGTAATATGTTCAATGTTCATTCTGACCAAGTTGAGAAGCTCTCTTTACACTAGCCAAATGTCATAACATTCAGGCACAAAAGATAGCTGAAATTGACCTATTTATACAACTGTGGCTATGTAGTTGACAAATTGAAGAATCTGGAGTATTCGCCATACGGAATAAGATTTTTTAGTACAGAAAGATTGTGCCAAAATGTACCTCATTTGCATTTTGCATTTTCATGACAAAAGAGAATTCTAAGATTTGATTTGCAATATTCAGGGCTAGGAAAAGGAAATGTGCAGGCTCATAGAATTTAACGGATCAAAGTAATATAGTATAATTAAAAGTAGATGATAGAGTCTTAAATAATAAACCAAAAACCCGTAGTGTAGTTATTCTAATATTTTTCATAGTTTAGCTGTAAATGTTTGTAATTAATTATACATTTAAGTTTATAATGGGTTACATTTGAACTATTAAAGCCCCTGTGTTATTTAAAAAAAATATAAAATTATTAACCTTAAGTTAATAAAGTCAACAATCAACTATCTTTAACCTATTAAACATACAGATGCAGACAGATGGTTGGTCGCATAGTCGGCCAGGAAACTGCAGGTGGCAACTTCCTGACAAATGCCTACTCACGGAATCCCCGCGACCAGACTAATTGCCCATCAGGATTAACACAGCGGGGTCCCTGCTTCTGAATGGGACTCCCGCTGTGTTAATCCTACCGGGCTGCATCAGTCTGGAAGAGATGTGCAGTGAGAGTAGACCAAATTGGTCCCTCTCTCTACGTACTTCTTGCGATTGCTTGACTTTTATTTGATTTTAATAACATTATTAAAGCAGGGTATCTCCGGAGCTGAACCGCATTAATTTCAGCCCCGGGGACCCCCTGCTTCACAAGATACAGGCCCCCGTATGGGCTGCCGGTATCTCTGGCATGTTTAAATGTCACGGTCACGTTGGCCGTGACACGGGAGTATTAAACATGCAGGACATACCGGCATATTAACCAATCCTGCATCCCTCCCGCGAGGCCTAGCCTCCTTCCCTGGGGCAGCTACAGTACATCCCTTCACCCACCCCATTAAAACACCAGTAACCCTTTAATTACCTTAGCATTAGTAATTGCTAAGGTAATTAAGGGGTTACATGTGTTTTAATGGTTGGGCACCAGCCCTTACATGTTTGTGCAGAAGAGGAGGAGGATACATTCATTCTGGCAGGGATAAGTAAAACATTTATTACTTCAATTTATTATGTATTTTACTGTTTTGAATGGGCAAAAGCACTTGTAGCCATATTTGGCTACTAGGGAATTTGCCCATGCCTTTGTAGGGAAGGGGGGGTTACCCCAGGACGGGTGGGTAGTGTGAGTGGTTAACCCCTTCATTACCTTGGCAGTTGTAACCACTAAGGTAATCAAGGGGTTAACCCTCCTACAACCTTCCAGGTAGGCCTAACCTTCCACCCTGGGGCAACTACCCTCAAACTACCCCCAACAAACCAGGTAGTTTGGTTTAACCCCTTCATTACCTTAGCGGTAACCGATTCAGTCTATTCTCACTGCGTGTCTCTTCCAGACTGATGCAGCCCGGTAGGATTAACACAGCGGGAGTCTCATTCAGAAGCAGGGCCCCCAGCTGCATTAATCCTAATGGGCCATTCTCCCCTGCAATGCACTTTTCCGTAAAGGCTCCACGTTTGGTCCACAGTTCACCAGCACATGTGCTGTGGCAGGTTGGAGATACAACTGGCTGCATCTGTATCACTAATAATGTGTTCATATGTAAGACTGCACCTTTACCCCTTTGTGCAATATTCGTCCATTATGTACCTGTTCAAACTATCAATCTTGCCAGGAAGAAACATTTGAGAGATTTTAGCTGGCAATTTCAATGCCGCAGTTTACTGAATGGCATCTGAATACGTAATTTTGTGAGATTTGCTCATTTACATGCCAAATTTGCATATTTGTTTGCATATTCAGAGTGGTATCACAATTCTTGAAAAGTACATTGTCACAGTTTAATGAATAGCCCCAAATAGTTTGAGTCTTCAATTTAATAACAATAATACGCTGTAACCAATTTTCTAACTATCTGTCCATGAAATGTCTGTGAATTGACAGTATAACTTCTGTACTTTTAATGTAACCATGTATTGTTATAACTCTTGGATTAGGATATACTTGAAAACGAGAGGTAACACTCAATGTATTATTTCATGGTAACACATTTTTTATAAATAAATAAACAATAAAGCATTTTTTAGTAATGTAAAAACCCATTACCTTATATCTCAATCTTATGGAGCAGTTAATACCATTTAAAATCAGAGACAAAACATGAAACACAGACAGAGCCCAGTGCTACATCCATTGACACAAATACACGGTACAGTGTATATATAGGGGGATATCTTTTGAATAAAATGGTCTTTTAGTTTAACTCTTTGGCCACCCCCCCCCCCCCCCCCACATGTTCATGCATATCATGCTTCTAAACAAGAAAAGGAAAGTACAGTACGTGGGGCCAAAAGAGGAAGTAGCATTACACTGCAATAAAAGGGAAGTCTTACAGGGGGCTTCTCTATTGCATGTAGTTCTTGAGTCGGTCTTCTTTTTACTTATTAAACTAAATTAAAAAAAAGCAGTGGTGCCTAATAATTGCATGTATGTCTGTTCTGTAAATTGTGCAGTCAACCTTTAGAATGGAGTAGGCTCTGTTGACATAGGCTTGATACTACTGTATGTGTGTACACACACACACACACACACACACACACACAACTGCAATAGTAAAAATTAGGGCTGTAACATACAAACGCCTGTTGAAGTCAATGGGAGTTTCCCTGTAATGCTGTCCTGACCAATGTGGAGAAATTGGCATAAGAATTGCACACATTTCCAGAGTTAAATATCAGCAAACAAAAACAATTTATTAGCAAAAACAATGTGTGTTAGAGCCAAGCAGGCAATGGTCATTCTACCCATATAGCCAACTGGAAATCTCAAAAGCTATTTTGTGTGTGACATTTGCTTGTCGGTATGGTGTGTGCTTATTTTGCAAACAATTACAGGCTGTCACTTTACCCCGAGAGAGCGGTAAACCGTGATCTTTGTATGTAAGTATGTCACGCTTGCAACCGAACTGCATTCAGTATATAGAGTTTCCTTAATTACCTTAGGCATGTAATGAAAATGCAGGTTAGCTGGTTTCGTGACTATGAATTTAACATATAAGCATTGGCATGTGCTTGAAAGCTGTTTAGAGGCAATCCAAGCAGCAAAAAAATAAAAAAAAATTAATATATGCCCCATTTAATTACCTTTATTGAAAACTAAATACCCAAGCTGCTGATTAATTGCTTAATTGATTCTCCCGTGATCGATCAGCAAAATCCTGTTTCCTAGGGTTCACTAAATGGCTGCCTTTCAGTTTCAAAATCATATCTTCAGTCAGTGTAACTCAACAGCTACAATGTATTCTTATATTACTATGGTAATATTATCTAGAATGGAGGGAAGGGGGTGCGAGAGAATGGAGGGAAGGTGGGAGGGGAAGGAGAGAATGGAGGGACACACAGAAACTCATACAGCTCCCTCTACACCTCCTGCAGTTCACACGATCACACACAGACAGAACATACAGAACCCCTGTAAGCTCATATTAAACCCCCAAAATAACCACAACGTATATATATATATGCATATAAGTGTCAAAGAGTAGTGCTACTGAGCATGGCAATATATATTTAAAATCAGAGACAAAACATGAAACACAGACAGAGCCCAGTGCTACATCCATTGACACAAATATACGGTACAGTGATAGATAGATCTTCTGAATAAAATGGTATTTTAGTTTAACTAAGTTCAATAAGTAAGTATAGATATAGGATAAAGTATCTGTTGTCTAAATTTAGCATAGGTTGAACTTGATGGGCCTACGTCTTTTTTCAACCTCATCTACTATGTAACTCTTTGGCCAAAGTGATGTAAGCCCATGAGCCCCTCCAAGGCAAACCATGTTTCTGTTCAGCTGTTCCCAACTGATTTGGAGGGTGGCTCCTCCTTCCCTAGTTTGAAGCTCACCCCTCCCACTTTTAAATGGTTAAAGCTCACTCCATTTCACCTTCCACACTCATGGGAACTTGCATGCAGTTTGATTGCGACAAATCTAATACAGAGTGCTTTTCCTGGTATTGTACAGGTTAATAAGAGCTTTAATCAGACTTATCACTATGCAACTAATTTTGACAGATTTATTATAAATCATTCTTCCTGGTAATGTACAGGTTATTAAGAATTTATATTAGTGTTAGGACCCATGAGACGTGGTCTGCCTTGGAGGGGCTCATGGGCTTACGACACTTTGGCCAAAGAGTTAAACTAAAAGACCATTTTATTCAGAAGATCTATCTATATATATGCACTGTACCGTATATTTGTGTCAATGGATGTAGCACTGGGCTCTGTCTGTGTTTCATGTTTTGTCTCTGATTTTAAACACACACACACACACACACAGAGAGACACACACAGAGAGACACACACACTTCTAACCGCCCCGCCAGACAGATGATAGTCGCGCGTGGGGAGGATTGGCAGATGCAGCCAGCGACACTTCTGCAGCTGCACCACCCAGCTGACGGTCGCCCGGGAGGGGAGAGGCAGCCGGCAGCACCTCTACAACCGCACCGCCCAGCTGATGGTCGCCCGGGGAGGGGATGGGAGAGACGGCCGGTACTTCTACCACGCACCGCCCAGCTGATAGTTGTGCGGGGGGGGCAATGGGAGACGCAGCCAGCATTTCAACCAGCTGTCAATGACACCAGCAAGCGCCCCCTAGAAGGTTTTTTCATTTTATTTTTTTTTAAACATCGATTCTAAGACGCATCCCAATTTCACACGTGTAGATGGGAAAAAAAGGTGCGCCTTAGATTCAAGGAAATACGTTAGTCGGAGAGCGCGGACAGTTTTCCATTGGAGTTTAGTCCAAGTGAGAGCAGAGTACCCCAGTTTTCCCAATCCACATTACGGGAGTGCAGAACGTCACATTATGGTCCTTTATTGGAGGCACTTTGTTTGCTCTGCACAGTAGTGACAAAAAATGTCAACTTTCTTACAGTAAAATTCCTTAACATTACTTCACCAATTCTGAAAAACTTTTAAGGCATTGTATGTGTATACTACCAATAAAACGTTCACGAGTGGTTTATGGTTCTTGGCAAACAGCACTTCTCCTGTCACACGGAGCACCTTGTGTGTGTGATGTCAAGCCCTCATAAAGCACACCTACGTATGAGAATGTCACTCATGGTCATAGCCAAGCGTTCTAAAAGGCAG
>WSYH01009243.1:0-26566 GCA_036426205.1 Ascaphus truei | reverse complement strand
CAACAAAATGGACTTTAATATAATGATCACGTGATTAACCATTAAAATGAGTTTAAATATCTAAAATATATTATGGGAAAATTCTGCACGAATAGATTTGTAAAAATGAAATATATGCTTATTAAACAAACAATAAAATAATATGTGCAAAAGGAAAAGAAGAAGTCCAATAAAAGTCTGAATAAAAAAACCCAACGGTTGCGGTTTCAAAAAGAATCAACACACCTCCACACGCATATTTATTTATTCAAAGAAAGGCGATTAAATGTAAAAAGATGTACCAGGGTTTCTCTGTAGTAGGAAGTGTCCTCCAATCCCAGGCTCCTCGTGGTAACAAGGCACCTCAAATCCAGTACTTGCCAACTGTAGTACCAAGCATCTCCAATCCTGGTCTTTCTTTAGTAAGAAGGCCCCTTAATCCGGACCCCCTGTAGTAACAAGCACCAACCTTTCCCAGGCTCCCCATAGTAACAAAGCACCACCTTTCCCAGGCTCCCCATAGTGAGGAAGCAAACTAACCCTGGGCCTCCCCATAGTAAGAAGACACCTCTAATCCAGCTCTCTCCATAGTAACACAATCACCTCCCATCCCAGACTCCCCATAGTAGCAAACTCACCTCCAATCCCAAGCTCCCTATAGTAAGAAGGTACCTCTAATTCTGGACTCCCCATCATATCAGTGGCCTCTAATCCCAATCCCTCCTGTAGTAAAAGGAACCCTCCACTCCCAGGTTTCCACATAGTAACAAGGGGCCTCCAGTACCGTGCTCCCCATAGTAACAAGGCGGCCTCCAATCCTGAGCTTCCCTTAGTAAGAAGGTGCCTCAATAAAGCCCGTCTAGTTTCTTTTAAACTTTCAAATGTCATATTTTGGTCGAATGGCAAATATATTTGTCTCCATTGCAAAAACATTTAATTCATTAGCATTTTGCTACTGAAATAACAATTTCAAAAAACTCTTGTTGACCTTTGAGCCTCTATAACAGGGGTGACAAACTCCAGTCCTCGAGGGCCACCAACAGGTCAGGTTTTTCAGGATATCCCTGGCTTCAGCACAGGTGCTCGCCACTGATGTAAGCCCCCTGTGCTGAAGCGGGGACATCCTGGAACCGACCTGTTGGTGGCCCTAAGAGGCTGGAGTTGGCTACCCCAGCTCTAGATCTCCACTAATTGTATAACCTTCCCGGGTGAATATATAGCCCCTACTTACCATTGAGGGATATGCTTTCCCTTTTTCTTTGGAGAATCTTTATGTAATCTCCTTCCATAAATGCGTTGGGTGGATTGTTTCATGTGCTGAGAGTCAAAGGTACACAGTTTGAGAGCTGTGAAAGACGTGCAGAAATGATTATTTCAAGTGGCAGCTCGGAGGAAACATTATAATAATAAAAATACCACAATTTCTCAGAATGGAACCCAAAGTAGAACGTGAATAATATCGCTTTCTCCAATAGGACTCCAAGCCGTCACTATTACAGTATAGACGCACGGTACGCAGCACATAGGAATGTTACAGACACAGCCCCTACCCGCAGAGCTTACCACTCTATATTTTTGTGCCCGGGGGCGCAGGGATATAAAGTGACTTGCCCAAGGTCACACCGAAGACGACATCGGAATTGAACGAGTCCCCCTGATATAAACCTCTGTCATTGTTTTAGCATCAGCAACCTTTACTCCACTGAGCCGCTCCACTCCATATTTAAGACTGAAATGTTTTTTTTTGATTTCTTAATATATGAAGAAATGTTTGATAAACATACATATTAATTGCATTTTTTTTATTTATAGATGAGATACCGAAAACATGGAAAAGTATAGTTACAGTATTTGAAATTGTTGCTCCATTAAAAAATATCTCTATTTTCTAAACATATATTATACATGTACTGTATACCAAGAATGTAAACATACATGGATGACCTGCTACGGTTTGTTAACTGTGTGCAGCTGGTCTCAGCTGCTTGTGGTGAGGATTTGGCCCCTCCCCCCCAAGGTTTTAAGCTTCCCACCCCCACTTTCCAAGTTGGCAGGTCAGTTTCATTTTGCCAGGTTACGACAATCCTGTGATCATCTTCCTGTAATACTCAGGTAATAAGAATTTTACCCCAGGTTAGTTTTAGGACTTGCTACGGCCATGCCCTTGTAAGTGGCAGCAGGCTTAAGGCGCTTTGGCCAAAGGGTTAAACTAAATGACTCTTTTACAAGAGATACATAGGTATTGCACTGTGTATTTTTGTCACATGGGAAGTAGCTTTGGACATTTTTTTTGTTTTTTTGTTGTATACATGGATGACAAAGTAACCAGCTAGATAAAGTACATACATTAGATATTAAGGGACTTTTTGTTTTCTATTTGAGAATGATTACGGTATGTATATATTTCATTCAGTTATATCTAAAAAACAAGATATTTTATTTTAATTATAACAGCTTTCTTTTAGTTTATTCACCATATACAGTAGATCTATCACGGTATTACAGCATTCATCTTATCCAATACTTACTGCTTTCCATTTGGTATAGCTTTTAAACATGAATTTTCAGTTTTTTTTTTATACCAAATTTTGCACCACTCATTTTTTTTTTTTTTTTTTTTTTTACATCTGGAAGGGTTTTGAAAGCAAAAATTAAAACAACCTCATATCTGGCGGATTTTGTGACTCAGAAAGAGGGGAAACTAAGTGATCCAAAGAGCGCATCCATATTGAATCCATTTAATTATAATCTTGTGCATCATGTACTGTTTCTAATGTCTCCTTTTACACTTCCAAAATCTCAAAATTGGAGCACAGGGGAGGAAAAAAATGAGAGTAAAAATCCATTGTACATTAATAATAATGATGCTATTTGCAAACAATTTGCTCCAATTGTCTTAGTACATAGACCCTTTGCTTATTAACCACAGTGGTTTTTCCATTTTACCTATTCACTTGCATTGACATCCAGCTGTGTCCGTTTTTTGAAGTTTCTCTGACATGCCGAGCGCAGCCTGCTCCGTCACTGCATCAGTTTGGTGGCGCTTTTCTTCTGTTATCACTGGGAGCTTTTTCAAACCCCAATTTTTCCTTTTCAACAAAATTGTTCACCTTGTTAACAAAAATCTATAAGGGTATATATATATATAAGTTTAATTTATCAATACATTTACTCTTCACTCTTTAAACAAACAACGTCAAGCCCCAAGTCCCTTACAGTATGTCATTAGTGAAGAGTAATCTTTGTTCAATGCTGTGGTATTTAAGTTCTTAGCATGGGAGGTGCAGCCATCACTTCAACATATGAAATCAACATACACAGGCAGGACTTTCTCTGTGTTGTCTTCTCTGAATTTCTTTTATGTATTGCAATTGGATCTTTAATTGTGTTGATCTAAATTGAGAAACATGAAACGTTTAGCTCCACACGCAACATACTAGGACATACGTACAGTACACTTCATTTGACATACAAACTTCAAATCCATTATCATTTGAAACCTTAATGCATAACTATAATTTTCATTAATCTTTCATTAGCGCTATACTTGAGTTATGCTGTTTAAAGTGTACAAAACAAATATTACACACAAAAAACAAACTATCTTTCAAAAGCTTTATTGTGCTGTTAAAGGACACATTTTGGGCCCTAGCGACCTCATTGCTGGTCGGGCGACATACATCATCATCATTTTTTTTTTTTTTTTAAATGGCATTTCACTAGAGCTTCTATTTTTAAAGTTAGTCATAAAGACCCCAGATTCCCTAACTCCATTAGGATATTAAACCGAAATCAACATTCGCTTAATCACAACCGCTTGGTGATTGGTTATCCAGGAACAAAGACAGCAGAGACTTCACCACCGGTATACACATCCCAGGCGACCGAAGTGACGGCAGACCGCAGAACAACGCCTGGAGTTTCTTGAATCACACAACGGAAGGTCGCGGTGCATGCAGTGTTGCCATCGCTATTTCATACTCTTCAAGATAGCCATTGTTGCTAGCTACACTTTGTATTGATATTGTTATTTATTTATTTATTTATTAAATCTTTTACAGGAAGTATACATTGAGGTTACCTCTCGTTTTCAAGTATGTTTTGAATAATAGAAAAAGAAAACGAGCACTACTTCCAAAGGTTTGGTGTAGTCAGGCAAAAGCACACACATGAAAGAAAAATACAAATGTATTGGTCATTGGTAAAAGCAGCCCATAGGGACACAGCCCACACCTACGCGTTTTCGAGCGCAGCTCTTTATCAAGGTAACCTTTTGGAAGTATGCTCAGTTTTCTTTTTCTATTATTATATGCTTGCGAAAACGGAGGCACACCTACCCCAGGATGAGAAGCTCACCTACCCAGGACGAAGGCCCACCTACCCCAGGATGAAGGCCCACCTACCCCACGACGAAAGGCACACCAACGTCAGGATGAGAGGCTAAAATAAAATTGATTTATTGATTCTTACTTCTGTTTCTCTACACCATTCATGTTTTACCCCATCGATGCTATGTGCTCTGGGCACACCAGAGAGTGTTGATTTCCCTACTACAGTGCCATGGACTCGTCAGCTAAATCGAATTATTGTGGGCCATGATGTTTCTATGGAGTGTACCGAATTATCTGAAACCATAGGGATTCCATTATAGGCATTTTCTATACATATAGGAGCTACTGTAATACAGGCAACGGGATTGGAGGTTTTGGAGGCATCACACAGCTTTTTTTTCTATCTTCAGTATGTTTTGTTCACCATATTGCTGAATAAAAGGTTTTAAAAGCATACCACATTATGTCCTATTCTCTCCTCTCTCCCACATATACACTCTCATTCTCACAAGATCCTCTCGGGGTTCCCTGGAAGAGATCTGCTATTTGTGTTGCCCTTTTGAAAGCTACAGAACAGAAAACCGGACTGTACATCTCTCATTCTGGGGACAAGATACCAGTATAATGCCTGTTCTGGCACTCACACGGCTTATGTAATTGTTGAATTTCCATTTATATCTTTCCTTTTTTTTTTAAAGGAATCACACAAATAGTTCTCTTGTTGTTCCTTTATTCTTCTCCCTTGCACATTATGCTGTCTACACAGTAGGAGACTTTGAAATAGTCTTGTTATTTGGATTTTGATCATTTGCATATCCCTACAGAGATAATCTCATGTTAAGCAATGTTAGAAAGAAACAACCGGGTTAGTGTCTATTAATGTATAACAAAAGAGGCATAGGGCTATTCTGTAGCATGGGGTGTGCAAACTGGGATTGCACCTCCCAGGGGGCACGAGAAATTCTAGGTGGCACGGCGGTTACCGAGGCCCCGTGCTCTTCCTTAAGGCATTAAACATTAAAATGCTGGGGGATCTGAGCCACCTGTAACTCCCTCACCTCCCTTGGCCGGGTCTTCGGCGACGCGTTCGCCATGGCAACGCAGCGTCTCATGATCCGCGGGGTCATGTACGTCATGGGCAACGCGGTGTCAAAATGGTGGCGGGGGTCACTGACGTCACATGCCCCCAACGTCATTTGATGCAGAATCCTGGGAGGGGCCTAACCCAGCGGCTGCCGACAGGGTGGGGGGGGGCCTCGCTCAAGACGTTTGCACACCCGTGCTGCAAGGTGTGATAAGTGCGATTATGTTTATCGCAGGAAAATCCCATCAAAGATCAACAGGACCTTTCATGTGAAAGCACTCTCTGCGCTATCACACCTTACAGAATAAGGCCATAGCAAAGAGCTACTTTTACCTTTATGCAATATGTGAGAGGAACCCCCTGGGATACCTGAGAATACGCTCATTGGAATATGCAAAGTACGACCGCGGGGCGCGGCGGCGGAATGCGGCTGACATGCGGGGACGCCCAATTTATTGCGCTGGAAATCAGAAGATGCAGTCGCCCACGCCCCCCGTGAAGTTTTAAAATAAAGGCGTCTCGCGAAGTACTGTATACCAATGCAAATGATTTTATTAGCAATTTTCCTTGGGACTCTACTAATCCGACTCTACTAACAAGCAGAACCCACATGTCATGGTCTTAATGGGAGCGTTAAGGTAAAGCACATTATCCCGCCATGCTGTGTGAAGAGCATTACATTTAACCTCGATGTCAAAGGAACATTTTCGTCTTAAAAATAAATACAAATAACCCCACCAGGTGGGAAATGGGGGGCCTGAGGTCCCCCTGTCCCCAAGATCCGTTCCTCCATAGGTCATGCAGATCTGCTGCATGTTTAAAGGTGACACGACTTCCTATTAGCCCCACTGTACCATATTTCATGCCCAGCGCCGGCATTACCTACAGAGGTAAATATCTCGAAAAGCAGGGGCTCCCTTGAGTTTAAATTAATGCGGTTCAGCTCCGGACACCCCCTGCTTCCCACCTTGTCAAAAAAAGAAAAAAAAACCCAGAGGAAACGCGCCTAAAAGCTACCAACAGGTCATGTTTTCAGGATATCCTTGCTTCAGCACAGGATGTGCACTGATTGAGCCCCCTGTACTGAATCAGGGACAGCCTGAAAACTTGAGGACTGAAGTTGGTTACCCCCTGGCTTATACTACTAATGGCTTAGCAGAGTCCCATTGTTTTTACATATGTAGTGGTATTCCCTTCTGTCTGACCCACCCATCTCACATTGGCCAGTGTTGTCTAAACTGGTCCCATTAACGTGATCGTGTATGGTGGTGCACCTGACAAGTACAGCACTCTGAGTCTCCCTCCCGCTTGATGGTATTAAGGGGATGTCCCAGGACAGGTAGCTGAGGGTAGGGGTGCGAGTCCTACCTATATCATGTGCAGCCGCCGCCCACCTCTCATGATCTAGCTTCCGCAGGAGATGGTCTGGTGAGGAACTCCTTCTCGGTGATGACTTCCACTGCAGAGTAACTCACACTCACACAGTGGGGTATCTTTTGAACAGGGCATCTTTATTGACGTACACGATGTAGTTGACTGCCCCATGCAGCTCTCAGCTCTAGCCGCACATTGCTCTGTGCTGTCCCCTTTGCCAGTACGCGCCTCCCCAATTGGAGTGGATCCCTCCTCCCCCGTAGGCATCACCCCGTGCCAGGTCCCTGGACACAGTGGGCCTTGACAGGCTTGATCTGGAACTCGTGCCACTAGTTCAAGCACTAGTGTCACAAGCTATCCTGCAATCCCTTTCACAGTGGCCAACCACTTTAGCAACAAACCTAACTTGACGGGTTGTGCCTTATATACCTCAGGGCAGGCACATCTCTGATGTCTAACCAGGGAAAACTCATAGCATGCAGCCACTCCCATCCAACAAGGGCACCTCACCAGGGTGTGAGCGGAAAACCCCATAACTACTGCTGGCATTCCTGTACTTACCAGGGTTTTACTGCCAACAGGGAATGATGTACTGCATTCCCATTATTTGCATGGCTACACATATAATTCCCTTAGGGGATATGCGTTAAACCCCCGGGAAAAATAAACTTTGGTTACTAATTTAGATAGAATAACATATTTACTCTGACATTACAGAAGTCTACTGTACAGTATCTGGCCAAAGTTTAAAGACATATTTCATGAGCTAAAATTGACCTTATACCTTTATTTTATATTGTATTTACTGGGTCAACATCATTGAAGTTTTAGTAATGTTTATTGCTAACACAGGTAACTTACACTGTTCCTTGTTTAATGGAGCGTGGTAATACATGCAGGGGTACATTCTCAGAAGTCCCATTACATCTGAGCTACTACCATGATTTTACCTAAATAGGTACCTCCATGGGTTTTAATGGGTATCCCAAAGGGAATACACACGATTCACGTCATGTGAAGTTAGTACTGCTTACGTTAGCTTCAAATAACAGAGCGTAAGCCTGCCTCACACAAGGCTGCATTACTTCTATCAGGTCCCTGATAGTGTGTAATGAAATGTAAAGAAGAGAGACAGGAGAGGAAAAGAGCCTCTTAATAACAATATGATAGCTAAATTATACCTAACTGTGGTGTTACCCTATCCAGAACTCTGTAACAGACCCCCTCAGGGGTGGGGTGTTTCCTTTTTATTGGACCACAAGTAGTGGGAAATGTTACACACTTTTCATCGGTAAGACGACCAACACAGCTACAACCCTCTTTGCTTATTAATTAGAGAAGATTTGTATATTATATGGTGTTTTCAAAATCAACTAGGAACCCAGGACATATATCGTATGTAAAATTTACAAAAATGTCACAAGTAAGAAAATTAGGGATTTTCTTGTGATTTTTCTTCCCTCCTTTATATGTTCCTTGTAATTGTACATAACTTTAACACCAAAAGGAACTGTATAATCTTCAATGTCACTTACTTACTTAAGGTTGTGATTAATTATTGCGGATATGCAGTTATCATCCAAATGGCACTTGGCCTTTTAGGTTTTCTGTGGAAAGATGAACAATGTAAAACTGATTTACATGCTTACACAATTATTCTGCATCTATACAGTTGTATAAAGCCCCCGTTCTTCAAAGGAGTATACAAGATGAATCCCATATAATTCCTGCAGAACCAAGAACAGAGGCATCATTTGCATGCTCGCCGAATTTGGCTCGATTGTAATACAAAAGTGCACCCTCCCCCTTGTGTGTGTGTATAGAAAGTCGCCCCACTCCCCCCAGCTCACTGCAACATCCTCTGTCTACAACTTTTGAATGACATAGTAGTTAAATATGGCAGTGATATTGGAATGAGGCACTTTGTTGCATAAGATCTTTTACATTTAAGGTCTATGGCCGACTACTACAGTAACTAGTAGTCATGGTGTTATTCCATACATCACTCTTCCAGCTCGCGGCTACACTTCACCGCACATTCCGGCTCCTAAGTGTGTCATGGAATTGCAACGGAGCTTATGAGCCAGAACATACCATCAACGTTTACTAATGCTATGGTATGCCCAAGGCCCCGTACAGTCCATTTAAGTGAATGGTCCAAAAAGGTACCTTCAAGCACGGGAAGGTGTTTTAACACATAGCTGCTTAATAAATATTGGCCACAGTCTTCACGCATTCTTAGTCATCATAGTAAAGCTAATAAGTCTATTAAATATTACATTTCAGTGTCAACTATAGTGTATACGTTTTTAAGGCTGACAAATAATCTTGATCCTATAACTGAAAAAGAAGAATCGTTTACACTCAACTATATAAGACTCAGAATGAACACATTTATTTTGTGATAAAATGACTTCTTTCCTTTTTTAATTTTAAATATATTTAGGATAACCAGGGAAGAGAAAATCCTGCAGCATTTTAACATGATGTACTAATTCAAATCTGCATAATATCTTTTACACTTACCTTGACAATAAGTACCATCATTTTGGTCTAAAAACTAACTGCAATCTTCCTGAGGATGGCTGATAACCTTCCTCACAGGAACATTGAATCCTCCAGCTTGTGTTCCTCGCACTTTGCATGATCACCACACTCTACATTTAGTGTTCATTACATTCATCCACATCTGTAAATACCATGCAAATTGGAGTTTATAAGGTATTTATAATGTAAAAATGCCCACTTGTTAGTAAAATTCATGTAGCACAAATCAGAAATGCAATTTTAACAGCATATAAAAGCTTCATCATGCCTTTCATTTTCATCACTCCTTAAAATTAACCAAAGCAAACTATGGGAGTTAATAATTAAACTGATAGTGATGATAGGGACACTATTACATGGATATTCCCAGTTAACCCAATACCCGACAGATCCATGTATACTTGCTACAAATCTACAAGACTAGATCTTTCTAAATACGCTGATAATCCGTCTGCCCTCTCCATACAGTCAAAATCACATGCAGAAAAAGGGGAAACCCAGGGGGGAGCACAGGTTTGAGAAATGTACCACGTATATATTCAATGTGTTCTCTCCTTTTTCTGCATCTATAAGGATCCTGGATAGGTCCTACGGGGGTTCTAGAGTCTAGGAAGAGACGTCGGAAGCATAACAACCTTAGTTACTATATAGGTCGTTATGTTATATTACACATTTATTTTTGGCATTGTACTTATCTAAGGAGTGCCCGGGTACTTTCTCTTTTTGCTATAGTCAAAATCACATACTGTGAACTGTTTCTATTTTGGGAGCCGCTTTTCTCTAAAAAGAAGTATGTACCCAGTATCGTACACTATTGTAGAATTGGGTACATTTTTCCTGTGAACATAAAAAACTGTGGTTTTGTCTGCCTATGTTTATGGTTAGCTAGAGAGCTCGAGATATAGCCAGGCTTACAGTCCATGTGGCTGCAGAAAAAAAGGGGAAACCCGTGGCCCCAATCGGCCCGACACATGGCCACAAGGACAGCAAGTCTTGTGGACCTGAAGATTAAGCTGAGGGGGTTCCATGCTTTTGAATGGGACACCGAGCGTTTAATTCTTCACTTGATGGGCACTGCGGGAGAGAAATACCCGTACTCCCTTTCAGATGAGCCGGCCCCTTTGATCAGATATGGCCATGTAACCTCCCTCTCATGATGTAGAGCCCCATATAAGGGCTCTATGTCATCCAGGGGAATGAAATTCAACCCTGTTTACCTTCAGCAAGTAGGGACATGGCCCCGATGGAGAGATGCAGAGCATAGCTCATCTGAAAGGTATTCTGTCTCGCCTGTTGCTGTCCCCAAAGTGTTAATGCTGCAGGGTTGCATCAGAAGCCACGTTACCGACCCACCCGCAGATAACCTCCAGGCCACTTACTGTCCTCTGTGCTGCAAGAGCCATAGCCGCATGTAGCCCCGCACCGGACAGTGAAATGACGTCTGCGGGGACACTAAGGCTTCGCTTATACTACTGCCTACAGCGACGCGCGGACTTTGATGTCCCACGTCGCCGTCGCTATAGGGAAAGTTGCACTCTGGTGTGGCGATGCGCAGGCGGCAAGGGCTATGTGATTGGCTTGCTGCTAGTCACGTGATGGGCGGCTGTCTCTGGGCGGTCGCTACGGACTACATTGAGTTGCTTTGGCGGCTGCACGCTGTTGCCGTAGACTGGATTATAAGCGCAGCCTAAGTCTGGTTACATCTGTAGAAACTCACTGAATACATTTTGCTCTCAGTGGTAAGGTGATGGCGAGATTGTATAGAGGAGAACTAAATGGTCAGAGAGAGAGAACCATCTCATACTGTTCGGAAGCCCAGTGATGCATGTTCTTAGTATAAAGTTGATCACAGTCACATTACATGTACAGTGCAAACACACAACAAAACAAATGGGATGGATGTTACCAGTGTACCAGAAGATGTTATCAACACAACTACTCCTCACCTGGAGCAACGTGTCCAAACGGAGGTTTGGCACTTCGCCGCTGAAAGCTGCTGTGGGGAACGCCAGGTGAATCGGAAAACTCTACTGTGAGCTGAAATATCTATATTACCAAGCACAGATCCATGAGATCCGCAGTCAGACTGCTTGCCTTCGCAACTGGGATACTTACACTGTGTCAAATGGGAGTAATTACTAAAATTCTTACCACGCGAGCAAATCTGCTATTGTATTGAAATATTTATCATAATGTAGTAGACCTTGAATGGTCCAAATAAATCTGCTATACATTACTTGTCACGTCAGTAAGGATTGGTTAATTTCTTCACATACAATTATATCCACTTTTTTTCCGTACTGTACATTAAAAACAGAACTTTTCTCTATGATGTGTGCTGGTAGTGAAAAGTAATAGTAAAAGTGTAATACTTGGTAAGACTTGAAAACAAATGAAAATTAACAAATGCAACTGGAAATGGAAAGATATATGCACAGCTACATATGAAATATAACGGTTGTTTTAAAAAGTTATTAATGTCTCCTGGCATAAAAAAAGCCCCCAGCAGATTTATCAAACAAATATTTAGCACCAAGAAGGTAACCCGGTACAAAGAATCAATCTTAGGGTACACCATTACCCCCGCATTTGCTTGTGACAGATTGCAATGTGCCTGCATTGCAGCACACCAACATATTAAATGTACAGTGCACTATTCATGCTCTACTCGAATATAACTGTGTGCGCTGATTGTGTGCTTAGTCAGTAGAAGATAAAACTGCAAGATATGCAGTGAACTGGTTATCGCTCAGCGATGGCTTGTATTCCTATAACACAGCACCCTCTATGTAACAGTGTGTTCCTCTATGTAACAGTGTGTGTTCCTCTATGTAACAGTGTGTTCCTCTAGTCGTTAACGGTGTGTGTTTCCTCTATGTAACAGTGTGTTGTTTCCTCTATGTAACAGTGTGTTTCTTGTGTGTTCCTCTATGTAACAGTGTGTTCCTCTATGTAACAGTGTGTTCCTCTATGTAACAGTGTGTTCCTCTATGTAACAGTGTGTTCCTCTATGTAACAGTGTGTTCCTCTATGTAACAGTGTGTTCCTCTATGTAACGGTGTGTTCCTCTATGTAACGGTGTGTTCCTCTATGTAACAGTGTGTTCCTCTATGTAACAGCATTGTGTTTCCTTCCAGTCCAGGTAACCGTGTGTTTTCCCTATTTAAAAGTGTTTCCCTAATGTCCCCAGCTGTGTCCCCTTCTATGTACGCTAAAATGGTGCTTTGCTTACCTCGGGTTTTTATTTTCCTCTCTTGACCAGACACACTGTATGTTTTAACCAATCCCGCCACACCCCCGACAAATCGAACTAACACAAATACAACCCAATGGAAAGAAACCCAAAAGAGAGGGCCCAGAAACACACCCTGCTTTTCACGAACAGATAACAAGTCCAACCGGCCCCTGCTCGGACAAAGGTAGAGGCCCAGAGCTACGCCCACGGACGAGTGGATAAAAGGCAAGAGAGAACACGCTGGCCAAGGGAGAGAACACAAGATGCCAGATCTCCACAGCGCTAACAACCTCTCCTCGCTATAGATAGGCTACATAGTCTCCGCGGAACACCAGCCGCTCCGACATTACGCGCCACCTGTGGAGAGTGCAGCCCACCCACCTCGTGTCCGTCGTTGGATGACGAGAAAGAGTCATCGGACGAGTGAAGGGTTTCGAGGGGGAGTGGGAGCGGTTAGTGAAGTAAGTTGTTGCACAAAACTCAAAGCAGGCGGTATGCTTCCACACAGCCCTGGCGCGCAAGCCGAAACCGACAGGAGTTTGCAGACGATACATGCATGAGGTCCTGGCAACCGCGGAGGTCGGGGGCGAAGGGAGCCGCTGATCAGGGAGGAGGGGCGTGCCAGAGACGTGAAATGACCGTCAGCGTGAGGGGGAGGGACCCCGACGGTCGTAGAGGCGCCCGATCCGCCTCGCACCGCGTCTGTCACCCCGGCGGTACGCCTTCGGACCCACTCGCGCGCGATTGCCCGCAAGAGTTGCTCCTGAGACGCGCCGCGGCGCACCTCTCATATTGCCCCCCCGCTCCTCGCGTTAACAAGGGAGCCCCAGGTGCCCAGGTACCGCCGCCCTGTCAGGCTGAGCTTTCACCGCAGAAAGTGTCCTCAACGATCCCGGGGGCTGCCAGCGCTGTTCGCTCAAACTAATGATACGCGCTTCCGAAAGTCAGAGACCAAGTTGATGCCGATCCGCAACACCGCCACCTATGTTGCGCCCAAGTCTGCCTCACTGGCGAGGTTTACCCCCCCGCTGTGGAGCAGGCGGTCTTTCAACCAGAGAAACTACCTTCAACAGCATCGTAGGCAACGCGCGAGCCACGCAGACGGAAATCGCGGGGCCGCTGCGGATCATACGTCAACCGCCCCGTCGGGTACTGGCGTTCAACTAATCTCGGGTACGAGAATACTTTAGCTCACCCCATTCCAATATTGAAAAACCTAGGATACCTCAAAACCACAACCTAATTCCAAAATTAAACGCGATAAAAATCGACCATGAGATCACAACTCATAGCCACAAACAACCGACCTAATACGTCGGTGACATCCGCACCGTACGTCCCCCCCCATGCCCGAGTTTCCCTACACTCCTGACGGCCCCAGGTGTGACGCTTTAATTGTCATGTTAATCAACACAACAGACCCACCACCCACCCCGATCAACTCAGGTGCGCGACTTGTCTTAGGGTTTTCCACCTTTTGCTCCCCCCGTTGAAGTCCCGCTTCGGCTGCGGGCGTTGACTTGAGGTCACTTCGCTGAGGGAGTGATCCAATCCAGTAGCCGGATGGGCGGTGGGGTCACGGCCATGAGCACCATGTTTGCTAAGGTGCTAGGGGCGGCTTGGATCTCAGCCACTCGCAGATACGGCTGAGTGTACTGGGCACGGTCGACTCACCGGCGGAGCCCAGCCCTGACGAGGCAGGACGAAGGTGTATGACCAAACCGACTAGTGACACTCTGGAGACTGCGCAGTGGTGAGGGTGTGACTAGGCGGGGGGGGATGGAAACGTCGAGGAAGGCGTGGAGGTAGCGGACTGCCCGTTGGCTCCTCTCGCAAGATCTGATGATCCGAGGGGCATACGACGCGGGGGGCCGCGCCTGCCCGTCTCGCGAAAGAGTGGTTCAGCGTTGAGCTCCTTCCCGGTCTACTCACAAAGCGGACGTGCCACACAAGCCCAGGATCCCCCTCGTAACCCCGTGCTCGAGTACTACCGTACTCCACCGTACAACTTTCGGGCATAACCGAAAAACTCTGACCCAGCCGACGGCACGAAAAGGCTAAGCAGGGGAAATGTGGGGGCGGATCGGCATAGGACGACCCCTGCCATCCCATTCGAGCATTCCAGCAGCCTTGTGCGAGAGGAACGGGCAGACGGTGCGTGCCTCGCGCGGTACTCAGCCATATACGAGCCACGAGCCGACTCGAGGGGGGGCTCGACTCGCCGATGATAGGAGGTCGGCGAGGCCATAGGACCCATACCCGTCCAACGCTCGACGCGCTGAGTGGATGCGCCCGAGGGCGGTCGGCGGCAACACTTAGCTATCTGACTACGGTGGGAACCTCGGCGGGTGGGAATGTCACCCTTCTCTCTCCCCCACTCCCCTTCTCTTCCCCCCCGCATCATGTCCGCCCTCCACCCCCCAGATCCCGCTGTCTGAACAACGTTACTCAACGGCCGAACCCCCAGCTGGTGGCGCCATTCCCCCTAGTCCCGAACACATCACTTACAACAAATAAAAAGGATCAAATCGCCTATCTCGAAAAAAGAGCTAACCACATCACACCCTACGACTCGCACCCGAGCCATAAAAACCCCCTAAAAATGAAAACACCACATCCACAAATGCAACTAAGAAATTGACAATTGGTTTAATCTTCTTTTTGTTCCACGGATTCATGAAGGTGGCTCGCAGAATAGAATTATTATTAGGTTTAGCAAAGGAATGTCACTAATCGGTGGCTTCCTCCAGCAGGAAGCATACGATGAGTCACTAGAATCACAATGAGCAAAGGCCTGCTAACAGACAGTGTTAACAATTACAGCGTGTTTTTGGTTTCTGAAAATCATGGAAGCACATGGGACGGGGTGTTCTCTGGTTTTATTCTCGCACTCACAGTATGCCAACATGAAATAGAGGCAACTGAAGGAAACTCGGCACAGCGATGTGCAGTAATCATGTGGGGCTTTAAAAATAACTCAGCTATTCCTTTCAGAATTGATCTAGCTTTATACATGGGTGCTCAACTCCAGTCCTCAACCCCCCACAACAAGTCAGGTTTTCAGGATATCCCTGCTTCAGCACGGGTGGCTCAATCAGTCCCTGCTTCAGCACAGGTGGCTCAACCAGTGCCCTCTCAGCACAGGTGGCTCAATTAGTCCCGTTTGAAGCTGAGATTCCTTAAAACCCGACCTGTTGGGGGCTGGGGCGGATCTGACAAACTGGAGTTAAGTACATAACATACAGAAAAAAAAATGAAATCTGCTTCTCATGTCAATGCAATATGAATCTATTTTTGCTTCTCTCTGCAGATGAAGTGCAGCCTGTAGTTCAGTGCAGGAGCTAACTACTGAGTGATTGAAACACCTGAAGTTAACTATTAAATAAACATCAGTATTAATGAAAATGGGATGAGTTGTCAAGTAAAATCTCCACAGACTAAAATATGAGTTTTGTGAGAGAAAGATAAAATGTTCTCTCAAAGAGATTTGTGTTTGTTTTTTGTTTACATATTAGAATATTTGACTAAAGATAATATTGTACATTTTTACTTCACATGGGAATGTAAAGTTCAACAATTAAAGAAGATGGGGCATTTGTAGAAAGTACTGGATGGGAATGTTCCATCAATTTGTAGTCTCTAAGCAACATACTGTAGCTTTGATCCAGTTCTACTAAAAATATTTGCAGATATAACAGAAACCATACATAATATACTGTCCAGAAACAAAACCATTACAGAAAAGCATATACGTTTCTCACACAAAATAGAAATAAATAGGATGTTGAGGTTCTTTTTTTACAAATAAATACTCTACAATCATAAAGTACTCAAAACCTAGAAGAGGAAAATGTTAGAAGCTTCCAAGGCTTAAACAGAAACAAAATGCAGTAATCGCACGGGAAAGGTTTGTTGGTGTCCTGGATGCGTGATACAGGTTTATATTCAGAACTGGATACAAACTGTGTCTTCAAGCAACATATTGGATTTTTGTGAAAGTGACACATCGAGACATAATTACAATCAGTTCAAAAGCTTTGGTCTGAACTTCTTACATATTGAAATACTATGCTGTATTTTATAATCCTTGCAAAATTGGTTATTTCTAGTTTACAATGTTTGGCGTTTTAATTTTAAAAAAATCCCTCCTTCTGCAGTGGTGTTTTTTCTCACAAATCTTTCACTCCACTTACTGCTTTGGTTATTGATGTGCAATTTCTAAACGCAGCCACCATCTCTAGTAGCCAAAATGTACATGATTGTAAAGGCGTTTCTCAAAGAGAACAATGCATTTCTATGATGTTCTAACGGGAAGTAATTAAACTGCTTTTAGCATATTTTATTCACACCCTAAAATGGTGTAAAACCAGGTGTTTACTTTTCATGGATGGACATATAAACTTCATGTACACGATACGACTGCCGGTTTAGACTGCTTGCCAAGGAAAATCTGACCATCTCGCAGTTAACTCGTGAGATGGGCCACAGCAGGCTGTGATGTCCATCGGATTAATACAGCGGAGGTCCCTGTGTTGAATGGGACTCGCATCCCGGTAGGAGTCACACCAGCGTGAGTCCCATCAAATGCAGGGACCCCCGCTGTTTTCATCGGGGAAATCTCGCACATGGGATGGGTTTCAGTGCAAATTCTCAAGAAGAATCTACAACGGCAGTTGCAGCTGTATGAACACATACTGTAATAAATTCATACAAAGAGCACCATGCCACTGCAGCTCTCTGTATAAATAATACACTCATTGTATTGCGAAACAAAAAAATGCATCATACTGTATGAACAATAAGGCAACATTTTCGAGTCCCCGGCTAGATCCACAGAGCTGAGTCATAACGTATGTCACCTAAAACAGGGACAGACGTTATGTTTCCCTGAGTTAACACGTAGTCTCAGAGCTAATTATATGCAAAAACAATGGCCTGATGTTTCACATCAGCACAGCTTAATGTCACGGTGTTGTACGTACGATGCGTTATCTTCCAATAACAGGATGTTAAGTCTTAGCGTTACTCTGACACAGACCAGGAAATAGGTCTACAACTCAAGTCACTAGTTTACATAGTTACATAGTCACACCAAACTGTGGTGTTACACATATCCAGACCGTGAGCTTTATTTCAGGGTGTGGATGTGAGTAACGGCAAGTTTATGTACTGTGTAATATATAGTTAATTCAGGTAATTTATCACTAATAAACTTTAAAGTTAGCACAATACTTTTTATCTCAGAAAACATGACAAGTTACAATTTTTTCCTTTGCAGATACACTTTTAGTCCTAAGGCGACTTTAAGTTATTTTAATGTCAAGTGACTTAACTGAGCAAACGGGCTGAGATTCACTTTCTCGCTCTCGCCCTAACTTTGCCCCAAATGGAAAAAAAGGAGATTTTTTTCAATTGAACTTTAAGCTCAAAAAGTAATTTGTTTCATTTTTTTTCCAAAGGAGAGTTGTTTGGGCAGAAACGGTATATCTGTCCTACTGTGAAACTAAGGAGGGATATTTCTTCAACCAACAGGACCAGGAGTAAGATCGACAGAGCAGGCAGCAAGTAGGCAGCAGATGTGACAAATATATGTACTAGCTACTGATTATCTTACCCATGTTTCAGTTTGTTATCATGTATTTTTTTGAATAATGATGTTAGAAGTATGTTACACAATCTCTCACCAGGGGCGGTTTTAGAATCTTTGACTGAGCCTCTGATTGAACCACCTCTGCGGAAGCCGGGATATCCTGAAATCCTGACATGTTGGGGGGCGGGGGGGCGAAGGGGGGCTTGAGGACTGGAGTTCGCACCCCTGCACTAGGAGCTCTGTAATTCTGTAGGGCCGAGCTCTGCAAGCCCTATAACTATCCGCTCCTTGGATTTGTGGATATAACAATCTTCTAGATTTCTTTAGATACTGTAGGAGCTTGTAGGATAATATACGTCTCCCGTTCCTCTTTGGCCAAGCATCTGCAGGATTCTTTGTCATCTTTATCCTGCTATCCTCTATCTTATCGAAATAGGGTCATATTCATCCAGAACCTTCATCTCAATAGATACGTTGATTTACATGGGATTGAAACTAAAAAAAGCTCTCCGACAACTACATAACGCTATATACATAAGTGAACGCCAAATCAACTGCAATATTCTGCTATTAAAGGGTCTTTTATAACTTTCTCTCCCATCAGGAAATTCTAGGTTGATGGAAGGGGAAATGTCAATATTTTAACTCTTTATACTACTTCAGCCCCAAAAACACTGTAAATGGAGAATGTGACTGTCATGATAATATCATGAGATATTGAGTATTTTAATAAATTTGGCAAAGACTTTTTAACCAGTGGAAAAAGGGAAATTTGAATAGTGCGCTAACCATGAGAAAAGTTTACACGTCTCTATTAGTGTTTGTATTGGGCACCAGTTTTTCTGCCGGAGATTGGTTAATAGCTACATTTGCAGCCTGTTTCTTCCATTATAATACGATCTAGAACATTATCTATTTGTTCTTCAGTCCAAAAACAAAATCATATGTAAATATTAATACTAGATTACTAGGATAAGTAGTATTGATGTATGAATAATTTTATGTACTTACCTTTAGAACGTTCCTCATTAGTCACACTTTTCAAGTCACTGATTTAAACCAGGTGCACACATACAGTAATAGCTTCCATTTGTATTTGTGCCAGTTTGCGTTTTCTCCGCAGATATATGTAGCATTTTGACACTCATGTCATCTATAAAAACAAATTTTTTTTTATTTTAGACAAATATTACAGAACAAAGATTGCTACTCTGAAGAATTACCACACACCACTACTCTAATATGAAATATTATCGTCAGTTACTAAAAGCACATATCTTATCTTATACTTTAAAGCGTTGCTTTAAAGCATGACTATCATGTTTTGACATTGGACTGCTTGAAAGTAGACGGCTAAGCATCTATATCCTTCAATGACTTACAACAAACTTAGCATTGTCACTAATTTAGCCGCTTTTCTTATCCATGCACAAGGAATGTAAGAAAAAACATTTCAATTAAATGAAACAATATAACACATGACCATATGCCACTTTATGTAGTCTTCATATGCCCACAAATGTTTCACAATTCTCAAGTCCCTGCATACCTTTAGAAAGCAAAGTATACAGGATATACCAAATAAGTAAACATGGAGGATGTTGATCCCGGGAGAAATCTGAGTGCCATTATTTGGAGTCAGAAGGAATGTATTTTTCCCCTTCTGAGATATCATTGGATAATGTGTCACTGGGGTTTTTTGTTTGCCTTCCTCTGGATCAATAACGGTAAGTATGGATATAGGATAAAGTATCTGTCGTCTACATTTAGCCATAGGTGGTGACTTAATGGACGTAATCGTTTTTCAACCTTACATCTACTATGTAACATGTAATTGTAGATGAAAATAATTTTTCATAGAAAAGTATTCTTTACACAAAACTGGTTTTCGATGGTACTGTTATCATCATAGTAAGGGTCCTTCTGGATCAAACGATTAATTCTATCCTTAGAACTTTACCATTGTAACATAACACCAGTCATCACGTCAACTGAGCAACAAATTAAATATCCGGTATAGTCGCATTACAAGACTCTACAGGTATATATTGCTAAGCAATATATACTAGGCATCTTCCTTCCCAAGCTTCTAAACTTGTGCTACAGGCAGAATCAGAACGCAGAGTGCTGGCTGCCCCCAGCAGGTGGACCATTTCCAGAGAAAAGTGGGAAACCCTACTCCTACCCCTACCCTTACCCCGCACCGGCCATGTGCCCTGGAGGGTTAATTCATCAAGGTGTTTTGTAAATGCATCTTTCATGCATCTGATTCCTCCGGGGGTCTCCGGTGCTGGTATTAATGTGTATCACTCCGAAACCCCCCATCAACCCGATGCAGGAAAAATGCATTTTTTTTCTAAGTCCCTCTCTCCGCCACAAACTCGAAGCTTCTCAGCAGCTCAGCCCAACTTTTTCTGGCGAGAGGAATTTGGGAGAAAATCACCATTCTAGAGTAGCGATATCGAGCCTATCGAGGCTACTAGTTACACGAGTTCAAAACTGGCGATAAGGGGCTTATCGGCGCTTACTTGGCGACGTGTTTTTGACGGCAGCAAAAATTGGCGATTCAGTACACTTAGAGAGGCTTTCGAATCGCTGTTGGCATTTTGGGCTGATAACAGCTAAAAGCCTCTATAACTGGGTAATGACGGCTACAAGCAGAGGCCCCTAAATCCCTTATATTTGGTGTGCTGTAGGATCACTGTTCTTCTATGCTTAAAGCATCAATCCAGGTTCATTTCTTGCTTTTTTTTGTTCTAGTTATGAGCAGGGGTCCCTGGAGCTGAACCCCATTAATATCAGCTCTGGGGACCCCCTGTTACCAGTGATACTTACTCTGTATGTGCTGCTGGATCCTCTGTAGAGTTTAAATTTCAGGTCACGCGGGGTTATAGGAAGCCACAACGGATGACGTAGGGCTTCTATTGTCCCCATGACGCGGAACATTAAAACGCCTCCAATATGTGTAGGCACACAAGTTTCCTGGCTGCAGAGATACTGCCACACCTACGGAGTTGAGTATCTTGGAAACAGGGGGACCTGGGAGCTGAAATTAATGGGGTTCAGCTCTGGAGACCATTGCTTCAATCCTACATTATATAAAAAACAAAACAAAAAAAGCGCTGCAATCTGGATAGCTGCTTAAAACAGCATATATATTTCAGGGCCCGTTTCAGTTTGGTGTTCTTTTTATTCTCTTTAGACTTAAAGCAATTTAAATGTTGCAATGTTAACTACCTCAGACTATGAAGGGATAAAGGAAAGAGAAAGATGACGCTAAGGTAAAATGGAAAGGCAGCCAAGGTCCCTTGGACTCCAAGGTGAAATGCAGAGGCCTTCCTAATTGGCAACTTCAAGCTCTAAAAAAGGGATATTGATCCTATGTTATCCACTCTGAGTAGAGGTCTGCTCTTGTCTCAAAGGGTTACATTCAAATTAACGTGTTGTAATTAGAAGTTTCTGTTTCTACAAGCTCCTGCATTTTGTATATTGATTGATACCGCCATGCCGTTTGTAATGTGTCATTAGTTTGTTATTGTGGACTATTTCTCTGAAATACTTCTACCAAGTACATTTTGAAGTTTAAATAGCCATCTGCAGCTAATGTCCACCTGTAGTGTTCGAGTATACGCTTTATTTTTCTACGAGGTGTAACAACTTATAACCCAGCTCTTGATCTTCTCCATTGGGATCTACCTTCTGTTAGAGAAGAATATACACCCTCTTCTATCCACTAGTCTGAGCAGACAGGAGGGTTTTAAGAAAAGGATTTGCTGAACCGCTAAATATATTTTTTTATTGCAGAAATCCATTGTTGGTGGTCATCGCTAGGGTGCATCACTGAACATTGTCTCAATAAAGTCATTTTTTATTAACGTGGCGGTTGCAAAGCCTTATGCCAAGCAAATGAACATGACCAACCAATTATCCCGCGCTCCTCCTTCTCTTACCGTGCACACCAAAAACTGGAACAACTCGGACGCAGACTCTCACAGCCTCCACCAGTCTAAGGCTGCGCTTATAGTGCCGGCGACGCAACGTCGTGGCAAAACAAATGTATTGCCGCCGTCGCACTGCGCTTATAGAAGAAGTGACACGATGGCGAGACAGAGCGATGGCTTGGTCGCGATCGCTGGTAGTAAAGTCATTTGATTTTTCCAGCAACCTCAGCCTGACGTCACCATCGCCGTCCCGTCCTGTCGCTGCCGTGGGCACTATAAGCGCAGCTTAGTTCTTCATCAAAACTAGGCTGTCTCACATTGTTATCTGGTCTGTAACTGTTACATACGCCTATAATATATTTATCTCTAACTGTGCATGCAATGTCCTTGTATATATAATTACCCTAAAAAATGTATGGTATGACAGACAGCACTCTAATGCAAATATAAACACAACTAATGTCTGGTGCATGGAACAAAGTAGGGACACTTAACCATCCTAGAACTATAAAAAAACAAATGGAGATGTCCCCAGCACTCAGTGGAATAGATGAAAGCACTGGTCAGCAATTGCCAGAAATATATAAGTTTTGTATGAAATGAAATACATAATATATCACTCGTGTGATTATTTTATATTTCATTTCATACATCTTATATATTTTCTGGCAAATCTGCTGACCAGTGTTTCATTCTATCTCCCAAGGAGTTGCTGGTGACATTTCCTTTTGTTGTTCTATAATGTATACCCTGTTCCATTTTTGTAGCTATGTACAGTATTTGTAACCAAGTATTATTTGTCAACTCTGTGCCCGGACATACTTGAAAACGAGAGGTAACTCTCAATGTATATTTCCTGGTAAAACTTTTTATACATAAATAAATTAAATAAGTGTATCAATTTTTGAAAAAATGAACCACCCCAATGCGAATGAAAAGGAAACCTCTTGACAAATTTCCCTCTGCGCATTATCCCGCTCTGATTAACACTTTTACCACTAGATTCCATAATTAAGCATGGTTTTTTGTAAACGACAATATTTAGCATTCTGTGAAATGTGATTTTATTATGAAGCTCAGTGTGAAAAACAATCATTGTTATAAAGTCTTGTAATTGAATGAATGACCTTGGATAGTGAGTGGTTAACCTACTCCACACTTAATTGACTAGGCGCCGTCCATATTTACTTTGCAGGAGTCTCTTCCTTGTTTCTTTCATTGCGTTCTGATTAAATTAGTCAAATATTAGAGATTTTGAATGTATTTGAATGTGATAACACGGGACATTTGCAGCTAGTGAAAAGTCACAAACGTGTTGGCTATATGTCACCCGACATGAAAACATGGTTCAGTATCCCTATCTACATACAGTACACACTCCCCAATTCCAATGACTCTAGCTGATTGCAGCTGTAACGTTAATACATTTAGAGGGACTGTTCTTGCTGTACCTTTGCCTCTGTCCTTTCTTACAGATGTAGCTCGTTTTATTGACACGGAGAAACCGGTTACAAGTCAGATGGGGTACTTCAGGATATGATAGATTTACCACAGAAGAGGGGCTTTGGACTCTGTGATACAGAGGAACAATTCTCATTCTTAAGTGGCACAAACATACTGAATTAAAAACAAATCCATCTTTTGTCCGTCGTTCTCCAAGGGTCCACATCTCGAAACATTCGAGAGGCTAGTGGAGAAGGATTTAACAAACTTGCTAAAGGCTTACTACCTTCACACTCTTTTTCCGATAATTGTCTAAAGAGGAACGATCACATTTATCTTCACTGAAAAGAGGTCTGATTATAGTCATTAAAAGGCGACAAGGGGAGCAGTTGTGTGATTATGCATGCATATGCCATTATGTATGCCTATCGTGACGAGCCTTAAGGCAGCTTAACATTTCAGCATATTGTAGCTAGATAGAGATCCTACGCAGTCATTCATGCGGTAGTAAGATTCGTGATTTGTTGGATCTGGGCAAGGAACTAGGAGTATAACAAAACAGAGTCGCTTTATCTTTATATCCTTTTCCAATCGTGCCTATTTTTCACAATCCTCCAAGATTCCATAAATCTCTTATCTGCCCTCCGGGCAGACCTATTATATCTAGTATTGGATCTTTGGAGATGTGTCTATCAGGTAGCGTGGACTATTTTTTACAGACTTCACGAGAGACGCACCTACTAACCTAAGGGATCTCATTGGAGGAGAGCCTTACAATGGAATTGATCTATATATTTTCGCGCCAGATTTGACGCTGCGTCACTGATGTTTGTGGGCGGGGAGCCTTCTATAAACTGTAGGGGGACACGACACGCGAATCATCTCTTTGATAAAGGGCGTTTTGCCTGAAACGCACGTCAGTGTTTTGTTTTTGTTCCTCGTTACCCCCATGTTTTAACAAATAATTAATATTTTTAACCCACACCTTGCTGGTCCCTCTCGATTTTGCTGTGTCTCTGTTTCTATCCCAGGATTCTCCTTGACACAATATACTTTGGCTCTGGGGGAGCATCTAGTCATTGGCAGCCATGATAGTTTACCCTTCTTGCAAGCCACTTTCTCCTCCTGAGACTGCTGGAAACTTAGGGAAAGATTTACGAAGCTAAATGTAGGTGATTGTACAGCAATTCCGTGTTTACTCGCCATTCCAGTCAATGACAGTTAACATGGAGCTCAGTGTGATAATCTATCCTGGTGATGAACACACTGGGAGACTTCGTGAGGGAGGAGAGTGGAGCAGCACAGTTTAGGACCTCGTGGTACTTGTACCACCTGTTGAGAATCTCTTGCATATTACATTATGCATAATGTAATACGCTCCACCAACACGCGCAATCATGTCCGATACATGATAGAGACTTAAAGAGTAAAACTCATAAGTGGCACAAACGAATATGCTCAAAATAGAACCAAATACAATGATGGATGATGTGTTCCACATTCTTCTTACCCCTTCATGCAGAAAAGTAATGGTGAGAAATAGCTATCATTTTTAAAGACACAACTGTTGAAATAAACACCATTTGATAGGTTTATATTTGACTTCTAAGTTAACTGTCAATTTATTGTATTGACAAAATCATTACAGTATTTAGTTGATATGTTATCTAGTTAGTAGGGCAGTTGTTTAGGAGTATAGATTGTCAAGCTACTGTATGAAACTTTATATTACGCTGCTTGCCACCATGCATCTCTGTGTATAATTTGCAAATTTGTATTCTGAATCTGTGAAATAGACTAACTGATACTATCTCGTAATAGTGTCTGATAAATCCCAAATAACTGTTACAATTCAGAACATTCTCTTCTACTGCAGCAACTATCTGTATAAGAGAGACTTTTTAAAACATAAAATGCTTTCCTCATAAGACAACTGTAAAGCATTTTCAAAATAGGATATGCAGTTTTCACATTTGATGAAGCCCAAATATTTGTTTAATAGCAGGATTGCTTGTGGTGCATTTATTCTCAAAATTACTGTTTTATAATACTTGGTCTGTTCTCAACCTATTATCTTAAAAATCACAATAGGAGGAAGGCATGAATAATTCATTGGTTATTTACAGGAAGTGTGTGTTACCCTTAGTTGGGAGGGTACGTCTTTTGTTATTAGTTGTAAAAATGAATCAATGCAAGAATGCATTACAATCTGTTTTTTTTTTTAATTAATAGCAGTCACATTTCAATAATTCATCATTAAATATAAGATAAGAAAGGAAATCTATTAAATAAAGGAGCAAAGAGGTAATGGTTCTGAGGATATTTTCGTATAAATATGGAAAAAAATATTTTCATGTCATGGTGAATTGAAAATTTCAATGCAAAGCGGTAAATATTTCTCATAAGTGAGTACTGTAAATTGTACCAAAATATTTAGGATCACTAGTTATATTTTATATAGTCATCATATCCACCCTATTAGACACCTCTTTTCTAATGTACAGTAAAACAATCTATTAGTCTCTCCTCATAAGTTAGATTGTCCATCCCCTTTATTCATTTGGTGGCTCTTCTCTGCACTCTCTCTAGATTCCATAATGTCTTGTCTAAGAGTGGTACCCAAAATTGTACTCCATATTCAAGGTGTGGATTTTATAAAGGGCATACTTATTTTTACTCTCCCTTCCATCAATTCCCCCGTCTAATGCAAGATAAGAATCTTGTTTGCCTTTGCAGTACTTCATGACTTTGGGCACTATTGCGAGCTGCTGTCTACAAGCACTCCTAAATCCTTCTCCATCAGGATTCCCTCAATTTATCCCATTTATTTGTAAGTCGCCTGTTTATTTTTTGTTCCTCCCAAATGCATAACCTTACATTTTATCTGTATTAAACCTCATCTGCCATTTAACCTTCCCACGTTTTCCAGTCTCTCCAAGTCCTTCGGAGAGAAATTACATCCTGCTCTGATATACTAACTAGTTCACCAATGAATCCGTTTTGTTACTATTAAGTGGGTGCACACTTTCACTGATCTTTATA
>WSYH01009242.1:404-17314 GCA_036426205.1 Ascaphus truei | reverse complement strand
TGGGATGCGGGGGGTCAGGGAGGGCAGACGGTGTGGGGGGTCATAGAGGGGGTTTGGGATGCGGGGGTCAGGTTGTGGGTGGTCAGGGAGGGCAGACGGTGAGGGGGGTGAGGGAGGGGGTTTGGGATGCGGGGGGTCCGGGAGGGGGTTTGGCATGCGCACGGTGTAGAATTTCCCTGTAACTTCCTTCCCCTCCCTTACAGATCACTGATCACCCAGCTCCGCAAACTGCAGACCCTCATCAAGCAAACCTCTAACAAGGCAGCACAGACTGGCACCTGTGTCCTGGTATGTCCCACGTGACGGCACGTGTCCTGTGCGTGACGACATCCCGTGTCAGAGCACATGCGTGAGCACGACACGTCCCGTGTGCGATGCCATCCCCTGTCTGATTACACGTGCTGTGCATTATCACATGTCTCCGTGCTTGTCACAGAGCTGACACTCTCTTGCAGATCCTCCTCTTCTCCCTGGCACTGCTCATCTTCCCCAGTTACAGCCCGTTCCGCTCCGGGGCATCTCTAAGCGATGGAGACAGTTACAGACCCACGGGAGGTAACGGAGCTCAACAAAACTGCAGAGGGTAGCTGTGGCAGGCCGCACCAGGGGTTAAGGGGTTACTGGCTCACAGGCATAAGAGAGAGGTTAAGGGGTTACTAGTCCTGCAGAGTGGTTAGGTGATAGATGCCCAATACCCTGGTAAAAGGTTGAGAGGATATTAGTCTCAGACTGGGGTAGAGATATAATTATGGGGGATGCTGTGGGGGCACAACTCACGCTAACACTATTTCACAGTCATATCCCGAAATATTCTGAACCAAGGGGGCTTCTCGGAGGTGAAGGAGCCCCCAGCATTCGACAACGCTCTCCCCAACCGTCAACACGAGGAGAAGACACAGAAACAGCTCTCTGTCCCTCCGTCCAGCCCGACCCAAGAAGAGACCCCACCAGGGATGAGCCTGGGAATCTCTGGTGAGAAGGGGGTATCGGAGGAGAGGGTATCCCCCGAGACAGAAGCTGCCTTCCCAGCACACAAAGGGAGACCGCGCCCGTATGAAGAAGACCCAGCCAGCAAAGATCTGTCCAAGACAGCCCGCGCAGACGAGATGTGAGAGCCTTTCATTCCACTGCTGGAAGAACAGGCATCAGCCAGTGATATTAACAGACTCAGCGGTGAGAAGAACGTTAGGTGACCGCCAATGCGTCTAAACACAGGAACTCACCGTGACCTGGGACAGGCAGAGAAAGCAAGTTTCTGACACGCAGCAAAACGAGAGGAGGGCGCAAACAAAACCAAATGTAGGGTGAGAGGCGTCTGTTACACACACACACTAAGAGCGCACCGTGATAGAGTACGCAGCCAGAGATACAAACTGAGACACAGATACAGACGCAGGTGCATTCATACGCAGACACACACAGAGATTAACACACGCCATCTGTTATACACATAAACAGAACAATGAGGTATACAGGTATACCGTGACATACAGGTACTGCACGAGATACAGGTATACAGGTACTGCACGAGATACAGGTATACAGTGACATACAGGTAGTGCACGAGATACAGGTATACAGTGACATACAGGTACTGCACGAGATACAGGTATACAGGTACTGAACGAGATACAGGTATACAGTGACATACAGGTACTGCACGAGATACAGGTATACAGTGACATACAGGTACTGCACGAGATACAGGTATACAGGTACTGAACGAGATACAGGTATACAGGGACATACAGTAGAGGCAACGTTTATCCTAACATTTGCTGTAAACTAGCCGGGTTACATTCTGGGTATGTGCTGGGTATGTGCTGGGTATGTTCTGGGCTAGTTTGAGGCACGTTTAAGGCATTTCTGCATTGACTAACGACCCATAGGATTAACACAGCAGGGATCCCTGGCAGTCCAATTCAGTTTGAATGGGACTGCCAGGGACCCCCGCTGTTAATCTGATAGGCCATTAATCAATGCAGAAATGCTGGGGCTAGTTTAAGGAAAGTTTAAGGCATGTATTCAGAATGTACCTGGGTGTTTCCTGGGTTTTTTGGGGAATTGCCACTGGTTTTTGTTCGAATAAGAGTTGCCTCTACTGTACAGGTACGGCACGAGATACAGGTATGCCGTGACATACAGGTACTGCACGAGATACAGGTATACCGTGACATACAGGTACTGCACGAGATACAGGTATACAGGTATTGCACGAGATACAGGTATACAGTGACATACAGGTACTGCACGAGCTACAGGTATACAGTGACATACAGGTACTGCACGAGATACAGGTATACAGTGACATACAGGTATTGCACGCGATACAGGTATACAGGTACTGCACGAGATACAGGTATACAGTGACATACAGGTACTGCACGAGATACAGGTATACAGTGACATACAGGTACTGCACGAGATACAGGTATACAGGTACTGCACGAGATACAGGTATACAGTGACATACAGGTACTGCACGAGATATAGGTATACAGTGACATACAGGTATTGCACGAGATACAGGTATACAGTGACATACATGTATTGCACGAGATANNNTGTTCGAATAAGAGTTGCCTCCTATGTTACAGGTACGCACGAGATACAGGTATGCAGTGAAATAAAGGTAATGCACGAGATACAGGTTTATACGGGACATACAGGTACTGCACGGATCAGGTATACAGGTATTGCACGAGATACAGGTATACAGTGACATACAGGTACGGACGAGATAAGGTATACAGTGACATACAGGACTGCACGAGATACAGGTATACACGTGAAATACAAGGTATGCACGCGATCAGGTAACAGGTACTGCACGAGATACAGGTTATACAGTGACATACATGTACTGACGAGTACAGCGTATACAGTGACATACAGGTTTACTGCCCGAGATACAGGTTACATGTACTGCACGAGATACAGGTATACAGTGAAATACAGGTACGCACGACGATATAGGGATACAGTTATACAGTGACATACAGGTATTGCACGAGATACAGGTATTACAGTGACATACATGTATTGCACGAGTACAGGTATACACGGACTGACACGAGATACAGGTATACATGACATACAGGTTATTGCACGCGATACAGTATAAGGTACTGCAGAGATAAGGTAGACAGTGACATACAGGTACTGCACGAGATACAGGTATACAGGACATACAGGTCTGCACGAGATACAGGTATACAGTGACATACGGTACTGCCACGAGATACAGGTATACACGTGACATACAGGTTACTGCACGAGATACAGGTATACACGTGACATACAGTAACGCACGAGATCAGGTATCCGTGACATACAGGTACTGCAACGAGATACAGTTATCCGTGACATACAGGATGTACTGCCACGATACAGGTATGCACGAGATACAGTTATACAACGTGACATACAGGTACGCACGAGATACATGTATACACGTGGACATATACAGGTACTGCACGGAGATACAGGTGATACGGTATTGCACGAGATACAGGCATACAGTGACATACAGGTACTGCACGGGCTACAGGTATACAGTGACATACAGGTACTGCCGAGATACGGTATACAGTGAATAAAGGTACTGCACGAGATACAGGTATACCGTGACATACAAGGTTACTGCACGAAACAGTATCAGTTGACTACAGGTACTTGGAACGAATACAGGTTACAGTAATGCACGAGCTAAGGTATGACAGGAAATACAGGTTATGCAAGATACAGGTATACGTGACATACAGGTAATGAACGAGATGACAGGTATACAGGTACCTGCACGAGCTACAGGTATACAGTGACATACAGGTACTGCCACGAGATACCAGGTATATGTGAAATACAGGTACTGCTTGAGGATACAGGTATATACAAGTGACATACAGGTACTGCACGAGATTTACAGGTTACAGGACATTTAACAGGTACTGCACGAGAGAAGGTATACAGTGACATACAGGTACTGCCACGAGATAAGGTATACAGTGACATACAGGTAGGCACGCGATAAGGTATACAGGTGACTGCACGAGATAAAGGTATTACAGTGGACATACAGGAGGGTTAGGGGGGAGTGTAAGGGGTACGTGCACGAGATATAGGATCAGTGAATACAGGTATTGCACGAGATACAGAGTATAAGGTACTGCACGAGATACAGGTATACAGTGAATACAGGGTATTGCACAGAGAGACAGGTATAAAGGTATGCACGAGATACAGGTATACAGTGAATACAGGTATTGCACGCGATACAGGGATACAGGTACTGCACGAGATAAGGTATACAGTGACATACAGGTACTGCACGAGAATAGAGGTATATAGTGACATACAGGTACTGCACGAGATAAGGTATATTGTGACATACAGGTACTGCACGAGATACAGGTATACCGGACCATACAGGTACTGAACGAGTACAGGTAACAGTGACATCACAGGTACTGAACGAGATACAGGTATACCGTGACATACAGGTACTGCACGAGGATAAGGTATATTGTGACATTACAGGTACGGAAAGAGATACAGGTTATACCTGTGTGACATACAGGTTGCACGAGATTACAGGTAGCAGTGACACTACAGGAGTACTGCACGAGATACAGGTATATTGTGACATACAGGTACTGCACGAGAAAGGTAACCGTGACATAAGGTACTGACAAGAGGATACAGGTATACAGGACATACACGGGACTGAACTGAGATACAGGTATACGTGACATACAGGTACTGCACGAGATACAGGTATACCGTGACATACAGGTACTGCACGAGATACAGGTATACCGTGACATACAAGGAGTCCGTGACATACAGGTACTGCACGAGATACAGGTATACCGTGACATACAGGTACTGCACGAGATACAGGTATACAGTGACATACAGGTACTGCACGAGATACAGGTATATAGTGACATACAGGTACTGCACGAGATACAGGTATATTGTGACATACAGGTACTGCACGAGATACAGGTATACCGTGACATACAGGTACTGCACGAGATACAGGTATACAGTGACATACAGGTACTGCACGAGATACAGGTATGCCGTGACATACAGGTACTGCACGAGATACAGGTATACAGTGACATAAAACATGTAACATACACCGATTGACACTCCGATATAAATACACAATGCTATACACAGACAGTAATAACAATAGATACTCACATGCAATGACATGCAGACACCGTTAAACAAGATAAACTGATGGATTCATAGTAAAACTCTTGATTGATTGTAATACTCTTGATTAATACACAGTAATACTCTGATTCATACACAGTAATACTCTGATTGATAAACAGTAATACACAAACAAAGACAGAGTGAAGCAAGAGACACACATACATAATGACATACATTTAAATAACATACACACAATCGGTAGCACACGGAGTGAACACCATGACATGAACACAAACACTCGACGCTCTAACATACAAACAAACCGGAAGTACACATGCAGATATATAGGGTGAAATAATGAATGCACTTTATACTTACATACAGAATATTAAATACAGACAGTGAATAAGATCTGCAAATTCATACACGTAGATACTGAAGGGATGTGCGCACACATACTGTGCGATACTGCTTACAGTATACACCCAGGTACACACACAGCCCCCCTCTCTGTTACCTGTCTCTTAGCCTCTGCTTACAGTATACACCCAGGTACACACACAGCCCCCTCTCTCTGTTACCTGTCTCTTAGCCTCTGCTTACAGTATACACCGAGGTACACACACAGCCCCCCTCTCTGTTACCTGTCTCTTAGCCTCGGCTTACAGTATACACCCAGGTACACACACAGCCCCCTCTCTCTGTTACCTGTCTCTTAGCCTCGGCTTACATTACTTTTTACCTGGTACAGTCCCTGATATTCAGAGAACTATTTTATAGTATTTATACTAATAATGATTATTTGGGAGTCAAATGATATCTTTGGGAAAGAAATAGATTTGTAAAATGTTTTAATAAAAATGTATTTAGTTTTTATTCTTCTCTATCTCTCTTTCTCTGAGGGTGAGCAAGGAGCAGCCGTGGGGTGTGCACCTGAAGGGTGTGAGTACAATTGTGTCACGGAGCAGAACGTTGTGTATTTAAGGGGATGGATGTGTGTGTGCGTGTGTGCGTGTGTGCGTGTGACTGAGTCATAGCTGTCTGTGCATATGAATATAAAAGGTACAACTGTGTGTGGGTACCTGTATAAATGGGGGACAGTGCTATGCATGAGGGGGAGTTTAATGTCTGGGAATGGTGGAAGGGGCAGAGGTGTGTGTTAAGGGAACACATGTTTCATGTGTATATGGGGGAGCCGTGTGATTGGGGTGCAGAGTGCTGAGTTCCTGTGAGTGGGAGAGATGTGTATATGGGGGAGCTGTGTAATTGGGGAGCACTTGGATGCAGGGTGCTGAGTTCCTGTGAGTGGGAGAGATGTGTATATGGGGGAGCTGTGTGATTGGGGTGGAGGGTACTGAGTTCCTGTGAGTGGGAGATATGTGTATATGGGGGAGCTGTGTGATTGGGGTGGACGGTACTGAGTTCCTGTGAGTGGGAGATATGTGTTTATGGGGGAGCTGTGTGATTGGGGTGCACTGGGGTTCAGGGTGCTGAGTTCCTGTGAGTGGGAGAGATTTGTATATGGGGAAGCTGTGTGATTGGGGTGCAGGGTGCTGAGTTCCTGTGAGTGAGAGAGGTGTGTATATGGGGGAGCTGTGTGATTGGGGTGCACTGGGTTCAGGGTGCTGAGTTCCTGTGAGTGAGAGCGGTGTGTATATTGGGGAGCTGTGTGATTGGGGTGGCAGGTTGCTATTTCCTGTGGATGAGAGAGGTGTGTATATGGGGAGCTGTGTGATTGGGGTGCACTGGGGTTCAGGGTGCCGAGTTCCTGTGAGAGAGCGGTGTGTATATTGGGGAGCTGTGTGATTGGGGTGCAGGGTGCTGAGTTCCTGTGAGTGAGAGGTGTGTATATGGAGGAGCTGTGTGATTGGGTTGCACTAGGGTGCTGAGTTCCTGTGAGTGAGAGAGGTGTGTATATGGGGGAGCTGCGTGATTGGGGTGCACTGGGGTGCAGGGTGCTGAGTTCCTGTGAGTGAGAGAGGTGTATATGGGGGAGCTGTATTATTGGGGTGCAGTGTGCAGATTTCTTGTGAGTGAGAGAGGTGTGTGTATATGGGGGAGCTGAGAGCTGTGTATATATGATTCCACCAGTATGAATGTCACCACTAGGAGACAGCACGCTTGCTTGTGAGCTGTGGGAATGACTGTCTGAGTGAATACCATTGGTGGTGTTTAGTGCTTTGGACATTGTGTGTACAGTGTCTCTGTGTTGTAGTTGCCGCAGTGTATGTGGTGTGTATGGTGTAGATACATCTCTGCATGAGCCAGGAGAAGGATAACAAGCTGAAAGCTGCATGTCTCACGTGTATTCAGCACCCACGGGGAGTGTCAGGAATCCGCTCCTTACACACCCTGCATTGTGTTAGTGCAGTAAGACTAGAGCAAACGTGTTCTTGCTTCTTGAATCTTTTCCCCCCCGTACGCCAAACTTTTCCCCCCTGTACGTCAAACCTTCCCCCCGGCCATGTACGTCAAACCTTCCCCCCCTCCATGTACGTCAAACCTCTCCCCCTATAAGTCAAACCTTTCCCCCACCCCTACCGTCAAACCATCTTTAAGCAAGTGTGTTTTAAGGTGGGTCTGAAAGGTGGATAGAGAGGGTGCTAGTCGGGTATTGAGGGGAAGGGCATTCCAGAGGTGCGTGGCAGAACGTGAGAAAGGTTTAAGGCAGGAGAGGGTTTTAGATACAAAGGGGGTAGAAAGAAGACATCCTTGAAAAGAATGCAAGAGTCGGGATGGTGCATAGCGAGAAATTAGGGCTGAGATGTAAGGAGGAGCAGACGAGTGTAAAGCTTTAAAGTGAGGAGGCTAATGGAATGTGAGATGTAGAATTTTGATCTGAAGCCAGGAGAGGAATTTCAGCAGGGGAGACACGGAGACAGATTTAGGAAAGAGCAGAGCGATTCTGGCAGCAGCGTTTAGGATAGATTTTAGTGGAGACAGGTGAGAGGCAGGAAGGCCGGACAGCAGGAGGTTACAGTAATCAAGACGGGAGAGAATGAGGGCCTGAGTCAGACTTTTACCAGTCGAGCAACAGAGGAAAGGGCGTATCTTTGTAATATTGCGGAGGAAAAAGCAACAGGTTTTAGAAATGTTTTGAATGTGAGAGAAGAATGTGAGAGAAGAGTCGAGTGTGACCCCTAAGCAGTGTGCTTGGGCTACTGGGTGAATGATCGTACTTCCAACAGTAATGTGGAAGGAAGTATGAGGAGCTCTGTTTTTGCCATGTTAAGTTTAAGGCGGCGGAGAGCCATCCAGGATGATATCGCAGAGAGACGTTCAGAAACTTTGGTTTTTACAGCAGGTGTAAGGTCGGGGGTTGAAAAGTAAATTTGTGTGTCGTCAGCATAGAGGTGATATCTAAACCCAAGAGATGTTATTAGGTCACCTAGAGAGAGTGTGTACAGAGAAAAGAGAAAAAGTCCCAGGACAGATCCCTGGGGTAACCCCACAGAGAAATCAATAGAGGAGGAGGTGTCAGCAGAAGAGACACTGAAAGTATGATGGGAGAGGTAAGAGGAGATCCAGGATAGAGCTTTGTTCCAAATACCAAGTATGGAGAATGTGAAGGAGAAGAGTCCACGGTGTCAAATGCTTTGAGGTCGAGTAATATGAGCAGAGTGTAATGACCTCTGTCTTTGGCAGCATTAGTTATTAGTTATTTTAGTGAGGGCTGTTTCAGTGGAGTGAGCAGTGCGGAAGCCAGATTGTAGAGGGTCTAGGAGAGAATAGGTTTTAAGAAAATGGAGCAAGCGAGAGAATACAAGACATTCAAGGAGTTTAGAGGCAAAAGGCAGGAGGGAGACAGGTCAATAGTGAAAGACAGGTAGGGTCAAGCTTGCTGTTTTTGAGTAATGGTATAACTGTTGCATGCTTGAAGGAGGATGGAAAGGTACCCGAGTAGAGGGAGGAGTTAAAAATGTGTGTGAGCGTAGGGATTATAGTAGGACCAAGAGGTTTTAGGAGATGGGAGGGAAGGGGGTCAAGAGAGCAAGTGGTAGTGGGAGAAGAGGATAACAACAGTGACACATCCTCTTCAGAGACAGTGGAAAAAGAGTCAACGAATGCAAGAGGAGAGTTAGGAAATGGTGTAGGATGGGAGGAGGAAACAGAGGGGATGTTCTGACGTATGGATTCCACCTTTTCCTTAAAATAGTCAGCAAAATCCTGAGGTGAGATGGAGGAAGAAGAGGCAGCTGAGGGTGGTTTGAGTAGAGAATCAAAGACAGAGAAGAGTCGGTGTGGGTTAAACTTGTGCGTGTTGATGAGTGAAGAAAAGTAGGTTTGTTTAGCTTGAGAGAGGGCAGAGTTAAAACAGGATAGCAAATTTGTAGTGAAGGAAGTCTGCGAGCGTATGAGACTTCCTCCAGAGGCGTTCAGAGGAACAAGTGGAGGAACACAGCATGTGTGTGGGAATTTAGCCAGGGTCTGGGGTTAGAAGAGCGAGGGTGGCAGAGAGAAAGCAGGGCATGTAGATCAAGAGAGGAGAATAAGGCAGAGTTGTATTTCCTGAACAGGTTGTCAGGGTCTGTAGCAGAGCTGAGAGAGGAGAGGGAGGAGCGTAAAGTGGACTCAAAGGCTGGTAGGTTCATAGAGCGCAGGTCTCTGCAGAAGCGAGGGGTAGATGGAGGTGGAGAAGGGGAGAAATAGAGAGAATAGAAAGAATGAGATGATGTGATGGTCAGAGAGAGGAAAAGGGGAAATGGAGAAATCAGAGAGAAAAGTTTAGTGAAAACCAGGTCTAGGTAGAGGCCATCCTTGTGTTTGCTGGCTGCAGTCCACTGTTGAAGGCCAAAAGAAGAGGTTAGAGAGAGAAAGCGGGAAGCCCAAGGAAGAGAGGGGTCATCAATGTGGCAGATGAAGTCCCCAAGGAGAAGAAAAGGGGAGTCTGAGGAGAGAAAGAAAGAGAGCCAGGATTCAAAGTGAGAGAGAAAGGCCGAAGGGGGGTGAGTAGAGGTAGGTGGGCGATAGATGACCGCCACATGGACAGGGAGTGGAGAGAAGATATGGACAGTGTGAGCCTCAAAAGGAGGGAAAAGCAAGAGAGGGGGGGGGGATAGGAAGGGTTCGGTAACGGCAGAGAGGAGAAGAGGAGTAGCCCTACGCCTCCACCCCTGCCATCAGGGCGCGGAGTGTGGGAGAAGGAAAGGCCACCGTAGGAGAGGATAGCTTCCAGAGCAGAGTCAGACTGAGTGAGCCAGGTCTCAGTTATAGCAAAGAGAAGCAGAGAGTGAGAGAGAAAGGAGTCATGCACAGAGAGGAACTTGTTAGAGAGGGAGCGAGCATTCCAAAGGGCACAGGAGAAAGGGAGAGAGGAGGGAGGGTGGCAGGGGATGGGTATGAGGTTGGAGGGGTTAACACTAGAAGGAGTAGAGGTTGCATTTGACAGGCGAGGGTGAGAGCATGTAGAAATAAGGCAGGGACCAGGATTGGGAGAGATATCCCCAGAAGCAAGGAGGAGAAGCATGGAAAGAAAGAGAATGTGTGAGGATGATTTGTAGGGGTGTGTTTTAGTGCGGGGATATAGCTGTGTGGTGTCAGAGGGCGCAGGTAAGAAAGGAGTTCATGTGAACTGAGAAGTGGTGAAGAAAGGAGAGATGGAGATATATGAATAGAGTTAGAGACATAATGAGACTGGTGGAAGGAAGTGAATAATTTGAGAAGAAGTGAGATCACAGCAAATATAAATAGTAACGTGCGGCGGTGTGCAGTCTGGGATAGATAATATCCTCCTTCCCAGCGTAGATCAAATGCAGTAATCAGGGCCAATAGGTGTTGTCCACTGCTTCACAACTTCCTTTTAAACTTCAGTTGTCCTGCTACTTACAATGGGCTACTTGGAGATGGGCTGCAGGCAGCTTAAGGCTGTTCTACCTGGGTTTAAATGGGCCTAAAAAGTCACCTGACAGTTAAGTTCAGCCGGCTTTATTAGCACATGTGAGGCACATTCAAACAGATGGTTTCTCTAACAGGGTGTTCCCTGCCTTGGTGTGAAAGCTTAATTTAATTAAGGGTTGAATGAGACAGGATTCAAATATGGATTTTACCTAAGATATTTTCAGTTGCATATACTAAAATACACACAGTATATATAATGTAATAAGGTGTGTGTATATAATGTAATACGGTGTGTGTATAATGTAATAAGGTGTGTGTGTATATAATGTATTACGGTGTGTGTATAATGTAATAAGGTGTGTGTATAATGTAATAAGGTGTGTGTATAATGAAATAAGGTGTGTGTGTATATAATGTAATACGGTGTGTGTATAATGTAATAAATGTGTGTATATAATGTATTACGGTGTGTGTATAATGTAATAAGGTGTGTGTATAATGTAATAAGGTGTGTGTGTATATAATGTAATACGGTGTGTGTATAATGTAATAAAGTATGTGTATATAATGTAATAAGGTGTGTGTATAATGTAATAAAGTGTGTGTATATAATGTAATACGGTGTGTGTATAATGTAATAAGGTGTGTGTATAATGTAATACGGTGTGTGTGTATATAATGTAATACGGTGTGTGTATAATGTAATAAAGTGTGTGTATATAATGTAATACGGTGTGTGTATAATGTAATACGGTGTGTGTATAATGTAATACGGTGTGTGTATAATGTAATACGGTGTGTGTATAATGTAATAAAGTGTGTGTATATAATGTAATACGGTGTGTGTATAATGTAATAAGGGTGTATATAATGTTATAAGGTGTGTGTGTGTTACTAGCACTATGCCACAGGAGGGAACCTCTCACACACAATATACCAGTGTTACCCCTAGCTGCCAAAAATAATAATAAAAATAAAGTCAAAACATATAAAGAGAAGCGCAGGGTATAGAGCGTGCAGGGAGTGCAGGGTATAGAGAGTGCAGGGAGTGCAGGGTATAGAGCGTGCAGGGAGTGCAGGGTATAGGGAGTGCAGGGAATAGGGCAAACATTGGGATAATTCACCACCAAATACATGAGCCCTTAATGAATTGCTCAGGCACGACACGCACACGCACATATAAAGATGCACAAACAGGCAGAGTATAAGATGTCCTGGGACAGTGCAGGGATTTAGCATCGGATTAGATGTGGAGATGTCGGAGGTGGTGACATGGACCAACGAGAGAATTCTTCATCAAACCGCGGGGGTCTTGCACACATTTCCATAGATACTGTGTTTATCAGCTCTTCTCAGGGTGACGGGGCGGGTTAGGAGTTGGTGGGGTTAAGATGCTGGGGGGAGGTGGTGTGGGGGGAGGTGGGGTGTGTGTGTGGGGGGGGGTGGGGTGTCTGGGGTGGGAGTTGGGGTGGGGGGAGGTGGGGTGTGTGGGAAGTGGGGTGTGTGTGGTGGGATGGCTGTTCCGTGCAGAGACCTCCCCTCCGGATTACTATAAAGGGGGGCTGCAGCATGGCTAGAGAGCAGAGCAGCGGTACAGACAGACACGAGAAGCCAGACCGCAGACAGAACCATGGACAAGGCAAAGAAGTCCCCCCGTGCCAGCCTGCGGCCCCCCCGTCACTCAGCCCTGCTACTGACCCTGTGCCTCACTGCCCTGATTCTGGCATGTACAGCGGAGGACTACGGGCAGGTCTCCCGGGCACAAGAAACTCTGCCGGCCAGGAACTTAGTGAGTGCACAAGTGTGCCTGTGTGTGTTTGTGTGTGGTTCAGTGTGTGTGTATGTATGTGTGTCTGTCTATCTGTACTGTGTGTGCATATGTATATATTGTTAGTCCAAATAAAAAAGGTATCACTAAATATATATATATATTCAGATAGCCATAGATATACAGGCAGTCCTCGTTTTACAACGCTTCGCTTTACAACGAATGGCTTATCCAACGCTATGCAATGCATACCTATATTCATTTTTACAACGCCAAAACGGCTTATCCAACGCTCTTATAACGCTTTGCAAAGTTGTTTATGTGTATATAATATATATATTATATAATATAATATTATATTATACTATATAATATATTATATTTTATATTATATTTTATGTTATATTATATATATAATACAGTATTATCATAATACAGTATATACACTATATGATTTATGTGTTGCTGCATATCTTATTGCTGCATAAAATATTGGTGTATTTTAGTGTTAAAAATGCCTTCAGGAACGGAACCTGTCATTTAAACAGTGTCCCTATGGGAAAACGTGTTTCACTTTAAGACGTTTCTCTATCCAATGCCATTTTGAGTAACGCATTGTGTCGGATAACCGAGGACTGCCTGTATTGTTAGCTACGTGTGTGTGTGTGTGTGTGTGTGTGTGTGTTGTGTGTTGTGTGTGTGTGTGTGTGTGTGTGTGTGTTGTGTTTGTGTGTGTGTGTGTTGTGTGTGTGTGTGTGGTGTGTGTGGTGTGTGTGTGTGTTGTGTGTGTGTGTGTGTGTGTACATAGATATATAGACACCTGTATGTATAGAATGTATACCAGACTGGGTGAAATGCATTGAGCATTACAAAGTGCTAAAGGAGGTTAGGTTTACCTTAATGTAACAGAATATGATTATTAAATGAATGTTATGTGTCTTGCAGTCTGTAAGAACGTTATCTCTGGTTTGCATTCCTCACTTTCCTCACCCCTTCTCACCCGGCGGTAAAATTACTGTGTTTGTCCCTTACCACCTCTGCTGGGAGGTTGCCTTATGCATCCACTACCCTCTCATCATACGTTACCTGCCTCTGGTGCTCCAGTCCTGCTTCGAGGTCCATGACCTCCCCCCCGTCACTGGAGGATGTAACTTGTTGTTGCAGGTGGACGCTCTGGAAGAGATGTTAGAATATAATCAGGACAAGAGTATAAGCGTGCAGAAGAAAGCCAGCCAAGTACCTATGGTGAGTCATGTAACGCTGAGGGGAGGCACGGAAGTGGTGGGGGGGGGGGGAGAAGGAGAGAGACAGGGAGAAGAGGGGAGAGAGAGAGACAAGGAGAGGTGGGGAGGCAGAGAGGAGGAGTGGGAGACAGGGAGAGATGGGGAGGGAGGGAGACAGGGAGAGGTGGGGAAAGGGGGAGAGACGGAGAGGAGGGGTGTGGTGGGGAGACAAGGAGAAGGTGGTGGGAGATGTTGAAAGGCAGAGAGGAGGGGAGAGGGTGCGAAACGGAGATATGGGGAGGGAGAGATGGGGAGAGAGGTGCTGAGGCAGAGAGAGGAGGGGAGAGAGACAGGGAGTGGTGGGGATAGGGAGGGAGTGGTGGGGATAGGGAGGGAGTGGTGGGGATGGGAGGAGAGACAGACAGACAGAGATGGGGAGAGATGGGAAGAGACAGGGAGAAATGGGGAGTTGGCAGGAAAGAGAGACTGAGAGAGGGGGGGGAGAGATAGACACGGAGAGGAGGGGAGAGTGACTGGGAGAGAGACCAGGAGGGATGGGAGAGAGACAGGGATAGATGGGGAGAGGAGAGAGAGATAAGGAGAGGTGGGGAGAGGGGAGAGAGACAGGGAGAGTAGGGGGAGACACAGGGAGAGAAGGGTAGAGAGACAGGGAGAGATGGGGAGAGAGGGTGAGGCAGAGAGACGGAGGGAGAGACAGACAGGAAGAGATGGGGAGTTGGGAGGGGAGAGGAAAGAGAGATAGACAGGGAGAGAGGTGGGGAGAGGGAGACAAGGGTGAGATAGAGACAGGGAGAGGAGGGGGAGGGACGGGGAGAGATGGGGAGAGGGAGAGAAGGGGTGAGAGACATGGAGAGGAGGGGAGAGATGGAGTGAGAGACAGGGAAAGGAGGGGAGAGATGGGGAGAGAGACATGGTGAGATGGGAGAGAGACAGGGATAAATGGGGAGAGAGATAGACAGGGATAGTTGGGGAGAGAGACATGGAGAGATGGGGACAGGGGAGAGAGATGGGGATGGGGAGAGAGACAGGGAGTGATGGGGAGGTGGGAGAGAGACGGAGAGATGGGGAGGGGGGATAGAGACAGGGAGAGATGGGGAAAGAGACAGGGGGAGAGGGGAGAGAGGCAGGGAGAGCGGGAGAGATGGGGAGTAACAGGGAGTAACAGGGAGAGATGGGGAGAGGGAGAGAGATAGACGGGGGAGAGACAGGGAATGATGGGGAGGGGGGAGAGTGGAGAGAGACAGGGAGAGATGGGGAGAGGGTATAGAAGACAAGAGGGGTGAGAGAGTCTGAGGGAGCGGGGGCCGAGCAGAATGGAGGCAAGTGAAGGGAGAGATTGCGAGAGGGAGACGAGATAGACGGAGAGATGGGGATGGGGGGAAGACCGGTAGGGAGAGGAGGCCCTCTGAAGGAGGGAGTAAGTAAGTCGAACAGGGAAAACAGTGACTGTGTCTCTCCGCAGTGTGACGTCTCTGTGTCTCTCCGCAGTGTGACGTCTCTGTGTCTCTCCGCAGTGTGACGTCTCTGTGTCTCTCTGCAGTGTGACGTCTCTGTGTCTCTCCGCAGTGTGACGTAGGGGAGCGCTGTGCTATGAAGCACGGCCCTCGGATTGGGAAGCTGTGTGACTGCCTCCGTGGGACTTCGTGTAACTCCTTCCTGCTCCGGTGTTACTAGCTCGGCAGCGCCCGGATTCTGCACCGCTGTGACGTCCCCCCGCCCCACTGACTGTACCTGGGACACATCCTGCTCAGTAGCTGTATGACTTGTCTCCCCTCTGTATCACACTCCCTGAGCCCCCTCTGACCTCTCTGTAACACAGCGCTGCAACCACAGGCGGGGAAAGTGGGGGTGCATGTCCGAATCCCGCACAATTTAGGGGATCGGTTAACTGTTCTGCTGCCAGAGGGGTCTGCTACGCATTGCCAAGCAGCCTCACTGGCAAGGAAAGGGTTACTGCTTTGTGGCTCAAAGCGTCAAAATGATATTAATCCCCCCAACATTTTATGCCCCCCCAAAAAATAGAAAATCTGAGCGCTCCCAAAAGATTATAGAACATTCTGCAGAGTTACAGGCGGATAATTCCCAGGAGAATGGAAAGAAAACCTCACTGGAGGAAACACAAAAAGTGTATTTTCAAATTGCTGGATATTGGGGATTCTCTCGCCATCAAATGATTCCTTATTCCTTGGCACCCCCGGATATGGCTCCGGTAACGTGTGCTTCGGTAACGTGTGCTGCTGTAACGTGTGCTGCTGTAACGTGTGCTCCGGTAACTCTGCAGTCATCGCTGTTGGGAAACGTACAGTATCTCTCCAGCCTCCCCCCCCCCACCGCCCTGGACCCTGTTACATGTGGTTGCTCTCCAATGCCGGAGGGTTCGCCCAGCTCGGATGTCGGGGTATCACCCTGATCCAGCGATAACTGCCAGAGAACGCCGGATCCGGGTGAAATACCACTCTGCGCTGCTTAGTGAATCTGCCCCCGAGTGCTGTAACGTCGCCTAACCTGCAAAAGGAAATGTATAGGGCCATATTTACTGAGCCATGCTGTGCCGCAAGATACCTTCTGGTGCCATAGGACACTTACTGCCCATCGATTGGGCTGCAGGGGCTTCAAGTGCTGGAGGGCGTCTCCTAGCAGAAAACTGCTCAGTGAATATGGGCTGTAATCCTTCCCCTGTCCTGTTATCCTTCCCGTCCTGTTATCCGCCCGCTAGAAATCTCTGTGAAAACAATCTGGATGTGTTTTATATTACAGTTTCTAGTATAATGAACAAAGGCTTTGTTTCTCGTCTCCTTTTTCATGGTGGGAATTAGTGTGCACCATCCTTGTGAGTATTTGGGTGTGATTGGGAACATCTGGATCTCTGAGTATTTGGGGTGATTGGGAAC
>WSYH01000944.1:41244-151313 GCA_036426205.1 Ascaphus truei | reverse complement strand
CGGAAGAATCCAAATGCAAAACTGCCTTCGCCACCCCTCTCGGTTTATACCAATTCGTCAATATGCCATTTGGGTTACATGGGGCTCCAGCCACGTTCCAAAGGTTAGGGCTATCTTTCATAACGGGGATCCTGGGTAAGTGGAGGCGCTGCACCAGGTAATGGTAAGGGTTTCCCCAGGCTCCCAGCTAGCGGAGGCTCAGATCTCCTGGAGCCACAGGTGTTACGCAGTTACCAGTAGTCCCTTAGAGCAGGTGTGTTGCGGGGAAAGGAACCGGTTAGACCACGAGGGGCCAATGTGAGATTGGGTGGGTCAGGCGGTTCACAAAAAGGGCTACATTTGGAGGCGCTGCTGAGAGATCAGACCTGGGGTGCCCTGTACATGTTTTTCTAAATTGTCCTATTTTTGTTTCGCCATGGGGAAGCCCTCAAGGCGGAGGAAGCCACGTGCTAAGTTCCCGGCCGCGCGGGAAAATGTTGCCAACAGTTATCCAGGACTGGCGGGAAAACCCGAGCCCCGCCCCCACACTGTGAGTGACTCAGTACCGAGTTTGCAACATTCCCCAAAAGACTGTGCTGCCCCTCCTCTAGAGTCCACCAGGGGGAGGGAGTGTCTTGAGCAGAAATCAGAAATTTCTGTTCCCCCTAAGGAAAGCAAGGGATGCCGAGAAGAACACCCTTGGCTGTACAGGATCATACGGGCCCCCCATTTAGTCTTGCCAATGGTGGTATGCCCGTGTGTGTTAAAGGACTGGAAGGTGATGGATGGCTGGATGGGCGGAGCATCTGAGTCACCAGTTGCCCTCACGATGACCGTGGTAGACGGGGAAGAATGCCTGCACGGCCGTCTGAATGAATGTGAGTGTGCCGTTGGTGAGCTGACCCAAGGGCCTAAGTGTCCTGACTGTGCGGCGCAGTTCCTGCAACCCAAACCGCCAGCGGCAGAGGACTCTGTTGCAGAAATGGAGTGTTCCCTCCCCGAGGATGAGAGAGACTGCCAGGGGTTACACCCTGATGTGTATGAGCCCTGGGATTTGCCAGGAATGGAGGTCACGATGCTAATGTGCCCCTGCCTGAGTGAAGCCCTTAAAGATGGAGTCGAACCATCTCAGTTACAACTAGGTTTCAGGTCAACTGAGGTGGACGGAGAAACGTTTACCCAGTGTTTTGGCCTCAATTGTGGCTGTTCCCGGAGGGAGGCACTGGCGTGGGAGCCCCAATGTGAGTGTTGCGGGCCTGGTTCCTAAAGCCTATTCTGCCCCAGGCGGCGGAACCAGCCGAGGAAGAAGAGGAGGAGCCGGACCTCCCTCCTACAGTAAATGATACTTGTCCTCAGTTTGTCTTAATTCCAGAGGCCTCCAGGGACCCGTGTGTCCAGACCACTGTTGCAGACCCTCTCAAAGGGGACATGCAAATGGAAGAGCAGGAACCTCTGATGGCGGAACCTGCGGAGAAAGAGGCGCCTGATGGTGCTACCAAGGTGGGTGAAGTCGCTACTAATTTTTCCACTTCAGCGATGGAGGTGGTGGAGGGGCCGTGTGCCCAAATGGACTTTCTAGATGCTGAGCCGGAGCCGCTGAAGGCGGAGCTTCAGATGTCGGAACCCCAGATGTCGGTTCCAGACCTGGTTCCCGAGCAAGAACCACCGCGACCAGAACCACAGATCCCGGAAGGCCAGGGTAAGGTGTTTATACCCCCGGCCATGTGTGGTGATTCTAGCGACCAACCGAGCGTGGTGATGCGCCTGCCGGCGGACCACTCCAGTGAGGTCACCGAGGCAACCACCTCAACTGATGCAGACCATGATGTGGGCCCGTGTGCCCTGCAACTGCCAGTCCGGCCTACCACCGAAGTAACAGCGGTCCCAGGCTTGGGATCAGTACCTGCCGACAACGATAGGGGTAAGTTGACTGCCCCAGGGGTGTCAGGTGTGAGCTCCCCGGTGATCGTGGAGCCTGGTGACTCCAAAGGTAGGGTCACCCGGGCGATGGGCTCACCCCGTCATCGCGTCCTGGTGGAGGTGTCTCCCCCAGAAGATCTCTGCGGATCATGGAACGACTCCGACCTCATCCAGGTATCCGGTGTAGCGGACCGGAGCGACACATACTCCTGTGCGAGGAGTCTCCAAGCTTGGCCTTCTCAAGACCCGGGCCTACCCGAAGAAGTGGTGCCGTCCGCGGAAGAAGTCACTGTTAAAGTGATTGCTGGAGCGGACATGGACTGTGTTGAGACCGCTCTGGTAGTTGTGGCCTCCCCCAGGTGCGCGATGGAGCGCTATGTTCGCCATGTGGTGGACCGAGGCAAGAGACTGAGCCTCCCTGTCTCCCGTGAGACGAGACCGGAGGATCCGGCAAGGGTCAACACCCAGGACCCCGTACATTTTTTTCTGCGAGGGGGAGAAGGTGGGTTGGTGCAAGGGACAGGTCTTGAGCTCATAAAGACTCACAGGAGTCAAGGTGGGATACCCTCACCCAATCAGTTAGGGGCACTCCACTCTGAGACTCAGCTGGCCTCGGGTATCCATGGGATGATGTTGGGTACAAATGGGGAATTGCTTGTGTGTGATGTATCGGTTACAATGCATTTTCCATTATATAATCCACTGTATGGTTGCTACCCAAGCGAGGGCGTTGGGATTCTGCGAGGGGGAGAATGTAGCCCTGAGGTAAAATTTGACTCCCTGACCTCCCTCCGCGCTTACCGGGTGGTCGCGGGTGCCGTCGGAGGCAGCGGTGGACCCGCCGGGAGAACGCGAGGGTGGGGGCCAGTGCAGGGAGCAGCGCGAGGTATCGCGGTGCAGGCCGGTTGCCGGGGACGCGATCGGGCCGTCGCTAAGGCCGCGATCGCGTTGCCACCGGCCCGGCGGCTTGTACAGAGGGCGCCGCCATTGCGCGTTAGCTCGCGCATGCGCAGTAGGCAGAAAGTGCAGGGAAGGCCCCAGAGAGATCGCGCGAGGGCAGGACACGGAAGAGAGAGGTTGAGGCGGCCATTAGGGGTTCGCGCATGCGCAGGGCAAGTGCGCACGCGGTCCCAATGCTTAGGCAGCCCCCAGGGAACTACAATTCCCAGGAGGCATAGGGAGACAGAGGTCAGGTGCTCCCTTGCGGCCAATAGGGCTGGAGGAAGCTCAGCCCGGGAATATAGATACATTTCCCGGGCTTTGCACAGTCAGTCAGGCAGAGGAGAAGGAAGGAGTAGGAAGGGTGCAGGGAGCGCGTGGCTCCTGTACCAGGTAAGGGTTCTCCTTAGGTCCCCAGGCAGGCCCCAATTCCCGGTAAGGGCAGGGGGTAACTGAAGAGGGACGGCCCTAGATAAGGAGGTTACCCTTAGGTGCGGAAGGTGCAGTTTGGCAGTGCCACAGCGGATAGGGCTGTGCGCACTGGCAAATAGGCACAGCGTGCGAGCAGTGGATTTGCTGCGGGTTCCAGTGAATGGTGTGTATCGTTCTGTGTGTGTCGCTGCATGTGCTGGGCGCAGTGTGTGCAGCGTGTGTGAATACCTGCAGGCTGACAGTGTGAGCTGTGTGTCTGCTGCAGGTGTTAGGAGTAGCGAGTAGCTAGAGAGTTACGGATAGGACTGGGTAGCTAGGGAAGGGGGGGTAGGTTATTGTTCCACAAGCCCTAGGAGTTTTCCCCAAGCCATCCCAGGTTGCGGTTCATCAGGGACAGGCCCTAGGTTAGGGTTCCTGTCCTGATAGGGTTAGTTAGGGGTAGCGGCGGTTGCTGTTCCCGTGATGCGGTTGGTGTTGCCGTGATTCGGTTGCAGTTCCCGGGAAGCGGTGGGACCCTCGTTGGGGTCCACGGAGAGAAGTACCTGGATAGGATCAGACGGACGTCTGACCCTTTTAGAAGAGAGTTGCAGGCCCGAGCATCGGAGTGCTCGGAAGGTACCTCTGAAGTATATAAGTGCACCAACTGGGCCCTAGCTTAATTTAGTGACTGCGCAGTCACCCACGACCTCCGTAGGAGTACGGGACATTGGGTGTGGGGGATCACAGGACACTGGGTGGGAACACCAGACATTGGGCCGAGGTAATGCGGATAGAGCATAAGGTTATGATGTTGTGTACTGCTTTGTTTGTGTGTTAGTAAAGTGTTAGTAGTATATCTATGAGTATTGTATTTCTTACCCAGGGCTATCTTTCATAACGGGGATCCTGGGTAAGTGGAGGCGCTGCACCAGGTAATGGTAAGGGTTTCCCCAGGCTCCCAGCTAGCGGAGGCTCAGATCTCCTGGAGCCACAGGTGTTACGCAGTTACCAGTAGTCCCTTAGAGCAGGTGTGTTGCGGGGAAAGGAACTGGTTAGACCACGAGGGGCCAATGTGAGATTGGGTGGGTCAGGCGGTTCACAAAAAGGGCTACATATGTAACACCCTTTCTATTGTGTGTGTGTATAAATATATATGTAACACCCTTTCTATTGTGTGTGTATATAAATAGGCCCCAGTGTTTAGGCAGCCCCCTGGGAACTACAATTCCCAGGAGGCATAGGGAGACAGAGGTCAGGTGCTCCATTGCGGCCAATAGGGCTGGAGGATGCTCAGCCCGGGAATATAGATACATTTCCCGGGCTTTACACGCGTCAGTCAGGAAGAGGCAGAGGAAGGAGTAGGAAGGGTGTATGGAGCGAGTGGCTCCTGCACCAGGTAAGGGTTCTCCTTAGGTCCCCAGGCAGGCCCCAATTCCCGGTAAGGGCAGGGGGTAACTGAAGAGGGACGGCCCTAGATAAGGAGGTTACCCTTAGGTGCGGAAGGTGCAGTTTGGCAGTGCCACAGCGGATAGGGCTGTGCGCACTGGCAAATAGGCACAGCATGCGAGCAGTGGATTTGCTGCGGGTTCCAGTGAATGGTGTGTATCATTCTGTGTGTGTTGCTGCATGTGCTGGGCGCAGTGTGTGCAGCGTGTGTGAATGCCTGCAGGCTGACAGTGAGAGCTGTATGTCTGCTGCAGGCTGTTAGGTGTTAGTTAGCAGTTTCAGATAGGACTGGGTAGCTAGGGGAGGGGGGCAGGTTATTGTCCCACAGGCCCTAGGAGTTTTCCCCAAGTCATCCCAGGTTGCGGTTCATCAGGGACAGGCCCTAGGTTAGGGTTCCTTTCCTGATAGGGTTAGTTAGGGATAGCGGCGGTTGCTGTTCCCGTGATGCGGTTGGTGTTGCCGTGATTCGGTTGCTGTTCCCGGGAAGCGGTGGGACCCTCGTTGGGGTCCACGGAGAGAAGTACCTGGATAGGATCAGACGGACGTCTGACCCTTTTAGAAGAGAGTTGCAGCCCGAGCATCGGAGTGCTCGGAAGGTACCTCTGAAGTATATAAGTGCACCAACTGGGCCCTAGCTTAATTTAGTGACTGCGCAGTCACCCACGACCTCCGTAGGAGTACGGGACATTGGGTGTGGGGGATCACAGGACACTGGGTGGGAACACCAGACATTGGGCTGAGGTGATGCGGATAGAGCATAAGGTTACGTTATGTTATGTGATGTGTGACATGTCGTGTTAGTAAAGTGTTAGTATTTTATCTATGAGTGTTATTGTATTTCTTACCCAGGGCTATCTTTCATAACGGGGATCCTGGGTAAGTGGAGGCGCTGCACCAGGTAATGGTAAGGGTTTCCCCAGGCTCCCAGCTAGCGGAGGCTCAGATCTCCTGGAGCCACAGGTGTTACGCAGTTACCAGTAGTCCCTTAGAGCAGGTGTGTTGCGGGGAAAGGAACCGGTTAGACCACGAGGGGCCAATGTAAGATTGGGTGGGTCAGGCGGTTCACAAAAAGGGCTACATAAATAAAGTGCAGTGACTCAACCACATAAATAAGTGAACAAGAAATAAATCACAATAACCACAGTGAAGGTGTATATATGAAGAAAATTATATCACATAACCGTGTATTGGTAGAGGCGTCTGCTGCTATAAACACAGGGGGTGGCTCAGCACCCCCCACACTCTAGGAAATGGAAACAAAAGAAACAGCGCACAACGCCAAATAGTGAAGCAAGTATTGCTATATATTAGTAATTATAGGGTAATAAATCTGCGTACATCAAAACAGTGGAATAGGTGCATTTAGTGTGTTTCACACAAGTTACCACTCAGCAACTGTTGTCAGAAGAGTCTGGAGCTTGCTTCTCTCAGCGGGGGCGCTACGTTGGTTCAGGAGCTGGGTTAATGTCCAAAACCCCTCATCCAGCAGTACATCGCTCCCCAGGGGGATTTCCCTTTACAGCAACCAGGCTCCGTTGCAGGTATTGGTGCTTGGTGGGACCGCTCGCGCTTCCAAGCCGTCTGGTGCAGCTCGTGTAGCTCAGCGAGCAGATCCACTGTACGGGGGTGAAACCTCAGCTCTGCAAGGGTACACTCGGCGTGCCACGTTGTCACTCTGTCGCGGGATACTGCGTGATGACGTAACAGTCTCCGCAGCAGCGAGGGAACCGGCAGGGAGGCAGTCAAAATCTCTCAAAGTCTCTCAGAGTCTCTCATAAGCCCAAAATTGCCACCCAATTGGAATGATACTAGCAGGGTGAAGCCAATGGAGGCAATAGCAATATTAAGGCACTAGATAAAAATCATCCAACATGTTTCGTAGAATAAACTACTTCTTCAGGGAATAATTTAGCCATTACCCAGAGTTCTTAAGTACCTAACAAATATGTCTCATTGGTCAAACAATTAAAAATGGACCAATCATCTAGACTAGGTAATGGTTAAAGTGATAGGGAAGATGAAATCATTACTTTTAAAACAACAACTTTATTAACTACATACATAATAAAAATATTTTATAAACATATAAACTAAACCTAGCATAAATAATTAAAAATAAGCTGGAATAAAAGAAACTCGACACAAATATAATTGCCTTTTGGTTTAGGTCCTAACCAGTTCTTTTGTACTGTGGAGGTGATTGACGTAAAGAAAAAACATCACTATGTGCTACGCTATATATTTAATGTTTTTTGGTCTCTGTCCTATAGGATAAACCGTGGTAGTGGCTGTAAAGTGATCCCTAATATTAAGGGGATGCATTGACACAAAATACACCCGATGTGGTTGTATAAATAAAAACCTTTTCGAGGTCTATGTACAGAATTATAAGCCGTTAATGGAAGGCCACATTTATAAATTTCATTTTCATTTTGGGGCCTATTTTATTTCTTGGTTGGTATTTTTGAATGTAACATATCTTACGAAACCATTTGGTTACGTACCACTTAGTTAATCTTCTCTTTCGAGTAAATGGTTCCTTTGTTAGTGGTATCCCCTTCTCTCTGAATTTCAAAAATTACATTGTTTAATATTTAGCCTGCTTATCTTAAAACCTCTAAACTACTTTGCAGACTACGTCTGGAGTTCTGGACAATATGCCATCATTAGGTTTATGTATTATATTATCCAATGTGCTTTTGGTGATTTACTGTATTGCGCCATCAGCAAATTTTATTTATCCACCTCCGGTTAAAGAAGGTTTGCAGTCTCCACGGTTTGCCATCCGCGCTGGAAGTAACGTCTTAAGTCCAGAAAATCTATTGGGGTGGCCTATCCACCTTATGTGTAAACTCAAGGTTGAAATAATTCCTGATTTGCAGTGTTATTCTGAACAAATGGGCACTGGACCGAGTGCATAATCACTCTGTCCCTATCGCACACTAACAGGATTTGTTACGGTCAGGGTAGCGTTTCAACACCACGACATGCCTGTGTAGTTAGGTTCGCACCCCACCCGGGACGCAGCCAATGAACTGAGACTCGCAGCTTACCCACAACGGTTTGCGAAATGGGGGCTCGAGACCTAGAAGTGTAGCCCATTGCAGTTCAGCAAACCTGGCAGGTAGGAAAGTGGAAAGAAACGAGTAAGAATAATTATGTTTCAATAGTGGATAACTGAATAGACTCGAGAATAAATTTCCTATTTTAATGGGTTGCAGTGTGGGGTCTACTTCAAATAAGGAGTTGACTGTAATCCAACCGATTTCTGATGGGGTTGATAATTGTGTATAGCGGGATTTTATTTCACATGTAATCCCTACAAGTGAACTCTTCCATTTAAATGCTGTAAATAAATTTAAAACGTGCCAAGTTTAGAATCCTTCCAATAAGAAGGTTAATCACCAACATACGGTTGGAGAAAAAATCCACGTATTGACTAAGATTAGCACGTGTCATAGATGGTATACCTGACACGATTGGGGGTCCGGGTGGGTTCACCAAGGCCTTATTTATATTTTCGGCAGGTGGTAAAATTATTGGGATCCTTGGGATATGTCAAGAATAATAGGAAGGAGAAATCTATGTAAGTGATGACGGATCGAGTGAATGCATTATCTAATGCGCTTGTTTAGTTCCCTTAAAAACTCGGCTGTGGGGTCTGCAATAAGTTAACTAGGGACGAGGGTCGGGTAAGAAGCCTAAGCTCTTTCATAATCGACACCTATTTTGGACTATACGCCACACACTTTGTCCGCCTGACCTTATAAGTTAGGCTTGCATCAGCCTTCAGAGTTTAAGGGATAGGGGACACTTCGTTACACACTGAAGTGTGGCGGTTTTAATGTTACCTGACTTAAAATTATCGGTGGTGGATAAAATAGTTTAAAATCATTGATGACTCAGTATTAAAAAATGGACAATATGTGATGACCCATGGGGGGAATGTGCGAGGATAGAGACTAGATTGGGTTTTAAATTCAGTATGGCGAATATATTTCTAGTATTCATGAATACTTGCAGCAACACCATAGCAGCCTTTACTAGGAATAATGGTCAATATCTTGTTTCAGAAAATATGTTCTCTTTAGGGATAATATGGCAGTGGCAACTTGTGTAGATACTTTGAACAACTGGAAGGATGCTTGGTCCAAAGTTTTTAGAAAAAATCAAACCCCTCCAGTCTGCCTAATTGATCACTTACTAGAAGATGTGTGGAGGAGAGGATTATTAAAACCCCTTTTGTTGGGATAGGTGGTTATTTTCCCAAGAGTTACTCTTCTTCTTGTGTGATCTGGTCCATCCTGTGGTTGTTCCTCGTCTTGATTGTGAACCCTTTTTCTTCCTTTTTCTCTGGGGGGGTGTGGTATCTGCCATATCTTTCACGTATTACCTCCTTTCTAGTCTTGTTATTTATAAAGTCTAAAAAGAATGGTGTAATCTGTAGTGGGTTTTAGGCTATAACCGGGCTGTTTGGTTGGGAGTATTTAGGGAAGTGCGATTCAGGGGTGAGGTCATCTATGATGTTCTCGCGATGGGTGAGGGGTCTCTGTGCCCTTATTCATAGATTTCTATGCGGTCCCTTGTGGCTGTGACTAATAGGGGTAAGGGCAGTGGGGAGATCAGCGCATGACTTAAAATTACAAAAATTAGGTGTCAATTTAAACAAATCAAGTAAAATATATATAAACTCACCTAATAAAATATTTATGGCAAAGGCTTGCACATGAAGAGCAATTATAGTGGTGACACAAACCAAAAAAGTACACAATAAAAAAAATAAAACCGGCGCCAAAAAGCATGAATTCTGGACCAATTGTAGTCAAATCAACGGGGGTTGGGATGAGTTGCCATTGGAAGTGTGCATCAATGCAATCTTCAAAAAAACAACTTAAGACCAACTAAGCGATAATAAGAGAAAAATAAGAGAAAAAGATCATAGTGCAAGACTAAATGACAGAAACAAATCACTGGATATCTTGTACAAATTATAGGACGAGTAATTTAAATAGTTATATAATTAATAAAAATACAAGTAAAAATACAACAAACACATGCTTTGTTGGGCAGGGAACACACTAAGTAAAGGTGATGGCGCAGTTAGGGCTAAAATGAAACCGGTGTCCGCTCCTGGGTTCTTGGCTGCCCTTTGCTTACTCTCAAACATGCTGTGGGGGGGTCCGTCCAGACGTTCTCCGGCTCGGGCGGCGCGAGGAGGTCTATACCCAACACTAATTCAACCTACGCGGCTGTCGCACGCGGCCTGCGGTCATACGCCGGGGTGCCCCGCGGCCGCCGCTGCCGGGTCTGATGTCAACGTCTTGCGATGCGTAGGGGGAGGCTAGCCCCAGCTTCCTGTTTCGCCCCGCGGATCGGCCTGTGCGCGGCTCATCTGCCGTGCTTGTCCCCCCGGTTACGGTGCCAGCCTATGGACGGTGGTCGACCGGCTGTCGAAGACGCTATGAGTGTCCCCCGGGTCTCGCGTGCTCCCCGGGAAGTTGCCCGGGGCTGCTTCGGGCGGCCCGGGGGGGGGGCAGGGGTGGCGTTTCCCAGGGTATTGGGAGGTGATTTGTTTCTACTTACATAGCAAAGTTGAGATTGTAAAAAGCCTGTATTGCAATCACACAATCCCTCGCGTGGGCCTGGGTAGTTATGAATGATGGATTCACTACACCTGTCAATGTGCTGCCTGCCACCGCCGGGAAGCGCCTCTCCCGTTAGGGGGGCAAGGGCGACGGTTTGTTGGGGTACCACACCGCCAGCTGCCTCACTAGTCCTCGGACTGCGTGTATGTCATAGATGGAGGGAGCACCAGAGCTCAAGCCCGAAGGCCTCAAGTGGGACCGTCACGCGTGACCTAGGGTCTCGCTGATACCATGTGAGTCAGCGACGTGAATCCGGGACAGGGGGAGGGAAGCTTCGCGAGTGCCAGGCACTGAGACATCTGTGGGCCGAGGAAATGGGTGGTACGAGACAGACTGCTGGAGGAGGGAAGGCAAATAAATCCGGGAGATGGAAGCCAGAATAGTCCTGCCACCACATAGTTAGGGTGGACTATTACTTTTGCAGGCCTATTTGGCTTCCATCTCCTGTTATTTGCCTTCCCTCTGCTAGCGCTTGGGCTTGTCGTCACATTGGATACGCTGGAAGGAGGGGGGACATACCAACCTAGATAGATCCGCGTGACTGGTGACCTAGTGAGCCTTCGGCGGCTTTGAGCCTGGTGCTCCTCCATCTATGAGCATACACGCCTTCCTGAGATAGTGAGGCAGCTTTGTGGTGGGTTTGGGTACCACGGGAGAGGCGCTTCCAGCGTGCAGCAGCCACATGACACGGTTTTTGTAGTGAATCCATCATTCGTCTACCCAGGCCACGGAGGGTTGTGTTTGATTGCAATACAGGCTTACAATTCAGCGTTGCTGTAAGTAGGGTTTCACAGTTGTACCCTACTGGACGCCTCTACGTGTTATTAGTGTGGTTCAGCCTGCCCACAACAAGCATTGTTGTTGTTTTTGTATGTGTATTTAATTATATATAAAGGTACTGGGTCTATATTTGTATACTATACAGGCGATTGTGTCTGTATTTTTTGTTTTTGCACTATGATCCGTTTTTTCTCTTTTTTCTTCCTTTGTATGTTGTGGTGCTTATATGTTGTTTGTTGTTGGAATTGATTGAGGACACTTCATGGACACTCATCCCAACCTTTGATTTGGACATTACAATTGCGTCAGGAATTTCATGCTTCGTTGGCGCCGGTTTAGTTTTTATTTATTGGTATTTTTGGGTTTGTGTAGACTATGTGTTGCCTGGCAGCCTTGTGGCCGTAATATTTTAGGAGTTATATATATTTATTAGGTGTTAATGACACTAATGTTCTGTAATGTAGCAATAGCGCTTTGCCCACTGCCCGTACCATTTATCAAAGCCACAGGGTACAGCATAGAAAGTATGACATATGAGCACAGAGACCCCCAGATGCGAGGAATCATCTAGATTACGCACCCAGGAACTGACCTAAATACCTCACCCAAAACGCGTCCGGTTAGACCTGAACGCACTACAGATTCACCGTCTTTCTTAGAGACTTGATAAGAACAAAGACTAGAAGGAACGGTAATTAACAGTGAAAGATATGCCAGAATACCCCCCAAGAGAAATAGGAAGAAAAGGCGGTTAGCATTCAGGACGAGGAAACAACGAGGAGGGACCAGAGCACAAAGGAAGAGAGACTCTGGGAAAAGAACACGCTAGCAGAACAAAGGGTTATTTTTGAATCTCTCCTACACAGTTCAGTTAGTTAAGGATCAATGAGCATACTTGGAAGGGGTTTGAGTTTTTCTAAAACTGTGGACCCAAGGCTCCTTCAAGTTCGTTCAAAGAGTACTACACAAGTTCACTCGCGAATATTACCCTAACGAGACAGTTTCTGAAACAAGAGATGATCATTATTGCCTTAGTAAGGCGCTGGGAGGGCTGCTATGGTTGCAGTGTTGAAGTGTAATTTTTGTGTTTAATACAGGAGAGATTACGTAATAGACATACTGAATTTGTAAAACCGCAATCAGTTTCTATCCCGCGAGACACCAAGGGTCATATATTGTACATTTGTTTATATGTTCATCATGATTTTTCACATTTTATCACGTGTAATTTTTAAGTCCGTAGGTGGGTAGGGTAAACATTAAGAACATAACCTCAGTGTAATGCGAGCAGTCCGCCTAGCCCTTTAAAACATTGAAGGATGAGTGCAAGCCTAATCTATAAGGAGGCGGACAGAGGTTGGGTGGCGTAGTAGTCCAAAATAGGGGTGATTATGAAAAAGAAGCTTTTAGAGGGCTTCTTAACGAAAACCGTACTATGTTTTACATTATTGAAGGCCCCAGCTAGCGAGTTTTTAAGGAACTAAAAGCGAGATTAGGAAATGCAGTCACTCTATCGGTCATGTTACAATAGAGTTCGCCTTGCTATTGATTCCCAAGAGATCCCCATATGTTACCACCTGCCGAAAATAGCATAAGGCCGTGGTGGATCCACATGGACGCCGCAATCGTGTCAGGTATTACATCTGAGACAGCCAATTCTTAGTCAAGACGATGGATTTTTTTCTCCAAACGGGTGTGGTGAATTAACCTCTTAGTTGAAGGATTCTACTGAGTTTTAAATTTATTTAAAGATTTCAAATGGAAGAGTTCATATGGTATGGATCATGTGACATAAAATCCCTCTATACAGATTATACCCCATCAGGATGAGGGGGTGGACGCAGTCAACTCCTTTTGGAAGTAGAACCCCAAGACAGCCCATTGAAATAGGAAATTTATTCTCGATCTATAGTTTCATATTGAAAGCATAATTATTTTCGTTTCTTTTCCACGTTTCTGACCTGCAGGGTGCGCGGATACTGACATGACGGTTACGGGTTTGCCCCCCAGTTTCGCAAACCCGTAATGTGGGTAAGGGGAGTCTCAGTTCATGTGCCGAGGAAACCTACCACAGGAAGTCGTGATGTGGAAAACGCTATCTTGACGACATCCTGTTATGTGGTGGGACGGGGTGATTAGTTTAATCGGCCAGTGCATTTGTAGATAACCTGGATATAGGAATGATTTCAACATTGAGTTTTACACATAAGGTGGATGCCACCCGATAGATTTTCTGGATTTAAGACGTTACTTCCAAGAGCGTGAGGCAATGTGGAGACTGGAAAACTTCTTTAAGGAGGGGGATACTAACATTTGCTGATGGCGAATTAGTATGATCACAGCAAAAGCACATGGATAAAAATATACCAGGAAGGCAAATTGTCGCTCAGACGGTTACACTGCAGGTAGTTTAGAGGTTTTGCTAGCAGGCTTAATAAATTATTTTGGAGATTCAGAGAGAGAGGGGATGTACCCTAAGAATTCCGAAAGAGGAGATTATAAGGGTCGTAACATGGTTCGTAAAGATATTGTGTAATTCAAAAGTAGAACAAAGCCAAGAAATTAAAAGGCAGAATAATGAAAAATGAAATTTTAAATGTGGCCTTCATTACGGATTATATTCTGTACATAGGGAAATGCAAAAAGGTTTTTTATAAAACAATGGGGATTTTGTGCATAAGGACGCGCGTTTGGGGTTGTTGTGAAGTGAATGTTTTTGAAATGGACATGATCCCAATTGGGAGATCACAGTAGACACGAAACCCGGGTGTTATCATAGGAGAGCCAGAAAACAATTTAGAAAATTTGACTAGCACCTAGTGATGGTTTTGTAAGTAATAACATCACGAGTACACAAGAGATGGTTAGGAGCCACAAACCAAAGAAGGCCTAATTAGATTTGGTGTGTCGAGTTCTTATTATTCCAGCTTATTTTAATTATTTCTGACTTAGGTTTAGTTATAGGTTTAATTAAAAAATATTTTTATTATGTATGTACGTCATAAAGTTGTTGTTTTTAAAATGGAATGATTTCAAGTCTTTCCCGATACTATTAAACATTACCTAGTCTAGATGATTGGTCATTTTTAATTGTTTGACCAATGATGACAATCTTTGTTAGGTATTATAGACCTCGGGGTAATGGGCTAAAGGTATCCTGAAGAAAGTAGTTTATTTCTACTGAAACAGGTTGGTATGATTTAATCTAGTGCCGTGTCATGTATTGCTTTGCCATCCATTGGCTTCACTGCTAGTATCATTCCAAGTGGGGTGGGCAAGTGGTTGGGATTATGAGAGACTTGAGAGAATTTGAGAGACTTGTACTGCCTCCCTGCGGTCCCTCGCTGCTGCGCGGACTGTGACGTCGTCACGCAGGATCCCGCGACGGAGCGACAACGTGTGAACGCGAGTGTACCTTGCAGAGCTGAGGTTTCACCCCGGTACAGGGATCTGCTCGAACTGAGCTAAAGCGAGCTGCACCAGATGGCTTTGGAAAGCTAATTGCGAGTCTTGGTCCACCCCAAGCAACCATATTACCTGAACGGAGCCTGGGTGCTGTAAAAGGGAAATTCCCCTCTGGGGAGCAGATGTACGCTGGATGAGGGGTTTTGGACATTACACACTGTCCTGGAACTAAGTAGCGCCCCCGATGAGAGAAAGCAAGTCTCAGACTCTTCTGACAACATGTGTGAGTGTTAACTTGTGTGAAACACACTAAAGGCACTATTCCACGGGGTTTTAAGGACGCAGATTTATTACTATAATTACTAAAATATAGCAATTATTGAGCTTCACTATTTGGCGTTGTGTCTATCAGTACGCCTGGGAGACATATGTTAATGAGTGATTCATCCTAGCAGCTCATAAGGGTTAACTCAGGTGGACAGTTAGGAGACTCAGGAGGAAGCTGACACTCTGAGGAGCCAGCAAGGTAGAAAAAGGATAATGTTACTGGGCAGTAGGCTGCCCCGCCTTAGAGAGGAGCACACTGCTGCGTGAGACCTTAGCCATAGGGATGTCACCAAAGATACTTCAACAAAAGTGAAGGATTATTCATTGTTTATGACGCTTAAAGTACCACTTATGGTTTGGTTATGGTTTCGCAAGCCAGCTCTAGATAGGTCGCTGGTTAGTCAGGTTTTCTCCCAAAGGTGGAAGCCAGGATTTATTTTCTGTTTAAAGGGCCAGTGTACCCGCATGTTATCGTTACGTAGGAGGGAAATAAGCCACTGAACGTTTTATTTATCCATGATAACTACAGGTTGGAACTGTTCCCTGACCTCAGCCTACAGGCGGTCCTGCCAATACACATACCAGTACAGCAGTTTTACAGCAGGGTGCTCATTATCCAGAGTTATGGTGCGAAAGGAAAGTCCCAGTGCTATGCGGGTGGCCAAGATAGCCTCGAGGGACCAGACCATCTGTGGGCAGAGCAGAGAGGGGAGAAAGCAGAACTAGACATTTGGGAGAAAGGCTGGGGCGGCATGCTATGGCAACTCACAGAAACAAGGTCGTGGGGGAGCTACAACATGTAGCAATAATGTTGCATTTTCTCACACAGCATGCTGCTGGAACGGGGGATGGGGAAAATGACAGGCACTAAACAAGGAGAGAATGGACCCATAACTAAGAGAGACAGAGGAATTATGGGATCTGATTCCAGGACACACCCCGTCTGGTATCTGGAGATTATATTCTATGTATAATGTGGAACATAGTGCAATCTAGAACATAAAGCGATGCAAAGTTCATGTCCACATTAACGATGTGGATGACCGGCCGCCTTAGAGATAATGAGGTACCTGATAAGTTGAAGTCCGTGCCGTCTCTAGGTAAGGTATGTGAAATGCTACAGCGCGTAGCGTTAGCTTTGGAACGGCACCATAAATGCTCTCAGAGTCCACAGAACTGGTAGTCAGTTCTTCCTTGTTATCAGTGCCGATTTAGGCATTAGGTAGGAGGTCTCTGTGATAGGTCTATAAAAAGGTTTAACGACCCCATTCTGGGTCTCCCGAAATTCAACTTTCCGGACCCTTTCAATCTTCGCTGGGATGGTTTTGATATAAGTCCCAGGGCCATTCGTTTTTTTTACCTGTTTGTCTTTTCAACAGACCCACATGTCCTACTTGGATATCTGGTTTAAATGTTTGCACCTTGATATGTGTTCTTGGAGTGTCACCAGATACTCGCATCGCCAGCGTCGTACGACAAAATGTGTGGCCCAGCGCTACTTTTGCACCTGCTGCGGTCATTGTACACTAGTCCTTAGAGTGAAACCTTCGACCTGGGAGTGGGGATGTTGCCACAACTTTTCTCGGTTAGCAGCATGGCTGTGCAAAATACGTGGCGATCTGATATGTTTGGGACACTGGAGATCAAAGACCTAGCATAATTATCGCTGATATTTCGGCCAATAAAAAAAAAAAAAAAAAAGAAAAAGTGGTTAAGACCACTTGGTGGGTGAGTCGAAGTTAATCGGTTTCAGCTTAATAGAGTCCAAGAACGCCGACCACCCGATCATGCGTCCCATGCTCCACAGTGAGAGCAGTGAGGAGTTGCATGTCCACGTGCCCAACTCTGCGTAACGCAGTATTTAGGATACTTGTGTCTCTATATATTTTAGTTGTTTATTGTAATTCCTCTACCTGTCACAACAAAATTGGTGGCCGCAATCAGGACGTGTATTTGTTTAACTGGTCCTCTGACTGCACAAAGCATTCTTCTGAGGGCATTTAGAAGCTTGAAGCATCCCTAGATTTCTCTAATCTCGATGTGTATGAAAAAAAACATGCGTACTCAGTCAAGGTGAAGGATGTGAACCGCCATCGTTTGCTTGTTTGCTAGTCAGCGCTCTCGGAGTTCTCGTGAGATGTACCATCCAGGGCCAAATAAATGCGAAGTGCCTACATAGGTAAAGGGGGTTCTGTATTAAGTCATGTCGATGTAGCGTGTAAATATCTGACATTGCGTGGGTTCTGGGGCTTTTGCAGCTCGCAGCCATTTTGGTGCACGATTGTAAAACATTTTGGAGATTACTGGGCGCCACGCACATCTTTTTCATGCCAACGACCACAATGCCCGCTGCCCTCAAATAGCTCCTGACGTGAAAAGGGTCGTCCTGTGCATGAGTGTTGTTCTTGGTAGTGGGTTAGTAGCGCACCAACAAGGATTTTGTGTAGCGAGTTGTGATGCCAGGCGACAGGGATGATAAGGGATTGCTTTCCTCCCTGGCCTCAGTTGCGGATGTGAGGCGGACGCCTGTTTTTTTTCACCTACCTTTCAGGGAGACGACGTCCGTCGATGATAGGATTTCATACTTCCGAAAGGGACTGTTTTGGGGCACACTATTCCTCCACGAATGCAAAGTTGATCTCTTGTCCGCATACGTCTCTGCCTGAACATAGCTGAGAGACAGTGTGCCTTAGGCCCTTGTGACTTCCTCCTGGTTCGCAAACTCTTTGCAAATGTGCCAGCCATGGCAGACTTGGTAGTTTACCATCTGGTGTCTGGCTGGAAGGAGGAGGAGTCGGGGGAGGGCTCAGGGCCTGAGGTGGGGCTTAGCTGCTCGTAGGTAGAAGGCTGGTCACCTTGAGAAACGAGTGGGATCAATGTGATCTGAAGTGCGTTTCGTATGTGACAATAAATTGTGAGAACAGGAACTTGTGGGAGCCTTATATCCGTATGCTTCTAGGGGTCAACGAGTTCAAAGTCGCCAACTGGGGGTTGGTGGCGTCTCCGCGGGCTGCCGCAAGAAACGTGGTCCTGGAAGCCACGACGTGTTCTGGAGTTGAGATGCGGGTGGGGTATGAGTTTGCTGTGTGTTGGCGGTGGATTGCAGGCTTTTGATCTGGGGGGCAGTGTGTGGGCTGTGCCATTGTTCGGGTGTGCGGTTGACTTCCTGCATTCTTTCTACGCAGGTTGGGCACGTATATAGTAGAATACGCCTCTGATTCTTCGTGTGTATGTACCAGTACAACTTGACTATCAGTGTTAGAATATTGACGGGAATCCCTGGGTTTGCTGTCCATTCGTTCTGCGGATGAAGCTCCGCCCCAGGTCTACGCTAACACTGCACACCAGACTAGCTCGAGTCTGGGTATAGATGGTCGGGTTGTGGCGCCAGCTGAGCTTGCCAAGGTATGAACCTGATGTGTACTTGACCTTCCATCATCATCCGGAGGTTTTAGGTAGTGGCCACCGCTGCTATCGCTTTATGGAGGCACCTGAAATATCGCCACAAAGATCTGTGCTTTGTGTGCTGGCTGGTTAGAGAGTGTGTGACTGCGAGTGAGATGACTCATAGCGTGAGTATGGCGGGGGGGATCTACGGATAAGTTGTCTCAGGGCCGTCAAGGACAGTAGTTCAACGTTTACCCCGTCTTTCCATTTTTCTGAGTGGTAGGGGGTTTGTTGTCCCAGTCCATGCTTTCGAATGACGCACATTTCTCTTGAGAAGAGACTTCCCTGTTTGTGATCAGGGAGCCACGAATCCTAGTCGGATCGTAAGAGGACTGTTAACGGTGGACAGGACTACCGGACGTGTGCAGGGTTTTTCTTCGATGGCTATCATGGGAACGTAAAGTATCTATCTTTAAGATGTAATCCAGCATATCCCCAGTCCGCCTGTATGGGGGCGGTGTTCAAGTCCCAGATCCACAAAATTCTTGTAGATCGGTTTGCTTGATCATCTGCGGTGTGAAACGCCGTTCATCACCTTCCTCACTATGGCACTGTTTGAGGCTATCTGGTGCATATCTTTGTGCAAATCGTAGGTGTGGCGATTTTGCTATATAGTAGTCATTTGTGTCCTTTTGAGATAGATCTATGGCTTCTTACTTTCGAGTTGGAACTGATTTAGAAATCCGTCTATCCCATAGAAGTCGTCTTTCGAAGAATCGTTCCTGACGTCTTTGCCGCGAACTCTTGCCAGATCTCCATCTTGGGCCGTTCTTCTTGAGGCGTAGGCTAGCCTACCGGTAAGTGGTGATGTGCTGGTTACCCCGAGACATGTACTTTCATGCGGTGCTGCTGTGATTGCGTTTTGATGTGGCGGTCATCTTGGGTACCACAGGAATCTTAGGCGAGTACGATTGTCTTCTCGCACAAGAAGCAAGTGTAAACATGCTGTTAGAGTCTGTCTGTTATTTGCGATTGGCTAGAATACCACATCTATTGTTGGGCCAGGTTCTGGGGGTGGTAGACGCCAAAACGACGGGGGGAGTGGGAGTCAGGTTGGAGCGGGTAGACGTGCATGGACGGGTAGCAAGCATTCTTTGCCTTCTCTCAGTGGGAGGCGCGACGCTTTCATGTCCAAAGTGGAAGATTTTCTATGCATTGGAAGCAACAAAGTGTTCCTTGGTCTCCGAGTTTCCTTTGTCGGTACTGCAGAACAGCGAATCTAGACATGGCGTCGGTCTCTGTTGTTGGGAGGCTGTCCTTCTGGGAGCGGAATGGTAATGGGGACACCCAAATGCCTAATTCGTTCTTGAGAGGGTCTCACTATCATCAGATACCATAACGGTACAAGAGTCGTTTAGCTGCCAATTGATGGGCCGGCGCGCTAGCTTGTCGTGGTCCTTTGTTGGTCTGGGAAGACACTGTATCCTAGATAATTGGAGTGATTTCCGATGGCACCTAGACATAAACTGCCCGCACGTCTCCATAGTTTACTTTTTGCGTCCTCGAGTTTCTCACGTGGAAACCGGACGTGGTATGCGGAATGGGTTTGAAGGAGATTTGAGAGTACGACCGTTTTCTTATAATTGCCTTTTGGTTTAGGTCCTAACCAGTTCTTTTGTACTGTGGTGTTATTACTTAAAAAAAACATCACTATGTGCTAGCAAATATTTAATGTTTTTGGCTCTCCTATAGATAAACCGTGGTTTAGTGTCTAAATGTGATCCCAATATGGGATCATTGCACAAAATACCCCAGTGTTTATAAAAAAACCTTTTCGATGTCCCTATGTACAGAATTATAAGCCGTTAATGGAAGGCCACATTTTAAATTTCATTTTATTATTGTGCTATTATTTCTGGGTTGGTTATTTTGATATTAACAGTATCTTACGAACCATGGTTACGTACCCTTATTAAATCTTCTCTTTCGAGTAAGGTTCCTTAGTATTGTGTATCCCCTTCTCTCGAATCTCAAAAAATACATGTTTTATTAGCCTGCTTATCAAAACCTCTAACTACGCAGCTACGTTCTGAGTTTGGACAATATGCCATCTTGGTTATTATTTATTGATCCATGTGCTTTTGTGATTACTTATTCGCCATCAGCAAATTTTATTATCCACCTCCGTAAAGAAGTTTTGCAGTCTCCCACAGGGCCATACGCTGCTGGAAGTAACTCTTAAAGTCAGAAATCTATCGGGGTGGCTATCCACCTAGTGTGTAAACTCAAGGTGAAAATTCCATTCCTGATTTGGTGTATTCTACAAATGGGCAACGGCCGATGCAAACTCCCTGTCCCTAGCACACTAACAGGACTTGTTCGAGTAGTAGCGTTTCCACATCACGACATGCCTGTGGTAGAGGTTCCGCACCCCCGGGCACCAATGAACTGAGACTTCCGCAGCTTACCCAATACAGGTTTGCGAAATGGGGCGAGACCTAATGTAGCCCATTGCAGTTCAGCAAAACACTGGCAGGTAGAAAGTGGAAAGAAAGAGTAAGAACTAATTAGTTGATCAATAGTGTAACTAATAGCATCGAGAATAAATTTCCTATTTTAATGGGTGCATTGTGGTGGTCTACTTCAAAAAGGAGTTGACTGAAAATCACAACCCATTTCTGATGGGGTTGATAATTGTATAGACGGGATTTTATTCACATGTAATCCTACAAGTGAACTCTTCCATTTACATGCTTGTAATAAATTTAAAACGTGCCAAGTTAGAATCCTTCACAATAAGAGGTTAATTAACACCAACATACGGTTGGAGAAAAAAATCCACGTATTGACTAAGATTGGCTGTCATAGATGGTATACCTGACACGATTGGGGGTCCGGGGGGTCTCACCAAGGCCTATGATATTTTCGGCAGGTGGTAAAATATTGGTGTAATACTCTTGGGATATGTCAGGAATAATAGGAAGGCGAATCTATTGTAAGTGATGACGGAGAGTGAATGCATATCTAATGCGCTTTTTAGTTCCCTTAAAAAACTCGGCTGTGGGGTCTCAATAAGTTAACTAGAGGACGAGGGTCGGTAAGCAAGCCTAAGACTCTTTCAAATAGACACCTATTTTTGGAACTATACGCCACACATTGTCCGCCTGACCTTATAAGTTAGGTCTATCACCTTCAGATGTTTCAAGGGTAGGGGCACTCGTCGTTACTGAATGTGGCGGTTATGTTAATGGTACCTGATCTTAAAATTACTCGGTGGTGGATAAAATGTTTAAAATCATTGATGACTCATATTAAAAAATGTGATCAATATGAGGACACTGGGGAATGTAGCGAGGATAGAATCTAGATTGGGTTTTAAATCAGTATGTGCAATATATTCTGTATGTCAGAATTACTTGCAGAACAACCATAGCAGCCTTACTAGGAAGTAAGGGTCAATATCTTGTTTCAGAAAATGTTTCTTTAGGGTAATATTGCGCAGTGAACTTGTGTAGATCTTTGAACAACTGGAAGGAGTTGGTCCACAGAGTTTTAGAAAAACTACAAACCCCTCCAAGTATCTGCTCTAATTGATCACTTACTAAGAACTGTGGAGGAGAGATTAATTAAAACCCCTTTTGTTGATAGGTGGTTTTTTCCCAAGGAGTACTCTCTCTTGTGTGTCTGGTCCACTCCTAGGGTGTTCTGCTTGATTGTGAACCCTTTTCTTCCTTTTTCTCTGGGGGTGTGTATCTGCATATCTTTCACGTTATTACCTCCTTTCTAGTCTTGTTATTTATCAAGTCATAAAAAGAAGGTGGTAATCTGTAGTGGGTTCTAGGTCCTAATAACCGGGCTGTTGTGGTTGGGAGTATTTAGGGAAGTGCGATTCAGGGGTGAGGTCATCTATGATGTTCTCGCGATGGGTGAGGGGTCTCTGTGCCCTTATTCATAGATTTCTATGCGGTCCCTTGTGGCTGTGACTAATAGGGGTAAGGGCAGTGGGGAGATCAGCGCATGACTTAAAATTACAAAAATTAGGTGTCAATTTAAACAAATCAAGTAAAATATATATAAACTCACCTAATAAAATATTTATGGCAAAGGCTTGCACATGAAGAGCAATTATAGTGGTGACACAAACCAAAAAAGTACACAATAAAAAAAATAAAACCGGCGCCAAAAAGCATGAATTCTGGACCAATTGTAGTCAAATCAACGGGGGTTGGGATGAGTTGCCATTGGAAGTGTGCATCAATGCAATCTTCAAAAAAACAACTTAAGACCAACTAAGCGATAATAAGAGAAAAATAAGAGAAAAAGATCATAGTGCAAGACTAAATGACAGAAACAAATCACTGGATATCTTGTACAAATTATAGGACGAGTAATTTAAATAGTTATATAATTAATAAAAATACAAGTAAAAATACAACAAACACATGCTTTGTTGGGCAGGGAACACACTAAGTAAAGGTGATGGCGCAGTTAGGGCTAAAATGAAACCGGTGTCCGCTCCTGGGTTCTTGGCTGCCCTTTGCTTACTCTCAAACATGCTGTGGGGGGGTCCGTCCAGACGTTCTCCGGCTCGGGCGGCGCGAGGAGGTCTATACCCAACACTAATTCAACCTACGCGGCTGTCGCACGCGGCCTGCGGTCATACGCCGGGGTGCCCCGCGGCCGCCGCTGCCGGGTCTGATGTCAACGTCTTGCGATGCGTAGGGGGAGGCTAGCCCCAGCTTCCTGTTTCGCCCCGCGGATCGGCCTGTGCGCGGCTCATCTGCCGTGCTTGTCCCCCCGGTTACGGTGCCAGCCTATGGACGGTGGTCGACCGGCTGTCGAAGACGCTATGAGTGTCCCCCGGGTCTCGCGTGCTCCCCGGGAAGTTGCCCGGGGCTGCTTCGGGCGGCCCGGGGGGGGGGCAGGGGTGGCGTTTCCCAGGGTATTGGGAGGTGATTTGTTTCTACTTACATAGCAAAGTTGAGATTGTAAAAAGCCTGTATTGCAATCACACAATCCCTCGCGTGGGCCTGGGTAGTTATGAATGATGGATTCACTACACCTGTCAATGTGTCTGCTGGCCTGACCGCCGGGGACGCGCCTCTCCCGTGGGGCAGGGCACGTTTGTGGGACACACCGCCAGCTGCTCATCACTAGTCCTCGACTCGTGTATGTCATAGATGGAGGGAGCACCAGAGCTCACAGCCGATAGGCCTCAGTGGGACGCAGTCACGCGGACCTAGGGTCCGCGATAACCATGTGACGTCACCACGCTGTCCGAGCCGACAGGGGAAGGGAACTTCGCGAGTGCCAGGCACTGAAGACATCTTGGCCGTGTGGTACAAAGCTGCTGGAGGAGGAAAGGCAAATAAATCCGGAGATGGAAGCCAAATAGTCCTTGCCACCACTAGATTGGGGTGGACTATTACTTTGCAAGGCTATTTGGCTTCCATCTCTGTTTATTTGCCTTCCCTGCCTCTAGCGCTTGTGGCTTGTCCGTCACATGGATATCGCGAAGGTAGGGAATACACCTAGATAGACCGGCGTAGACGTGTCCCCAGTTTGCCTTCGGCGTGCTTTGAGCTCTGGTCTCCTCCATCTATGAGCTCATACACGCTGTCCGAGATAGTGAGGCAGCTTTGGGGGTTGGGTCCGACGGGAAGCGCTTTCCCGGTGTCAGCATCCCATGACGGTTGTAGTGAATCCATCTGTCTACCCAGGGCCACGGAGGGTTGTGTTTGATTGCATACAGGCTTACAATTCAGCTTGCTGTAAGTAGTGGTTTCACAGTTGTTTACCCTACTGGACGCCATCACTTTATAGTGTGTGGTTCAGCCCTGCCCCAACAAGCATTTGTTGTTGTTTTTATGTGTATTTAATTATATTAAGTTACTGGTCTTATATTTGTATACTATACAGGATTGTGTCTGTTTTTCCGTTTTGCACTATATCCTTTTTTTCTCTTTTTGGGTCGTTTTTCCTTTGTATGTTGTGGTCTTATATGTTGTTTGTTTGTTGGAATTGCATTGAGGACACTTCTATGGAACTCATGCACCAACGCCTTTGATTTTGGACATACAATTGCGTCAAATTTATCTATGTTGGCGCCGGTTTAGTTGTTTTTTATGTGTATTTTTGGGTTTGTGTGTCACTATGTGTTGCCTGGCAGCCTTGGCCGTTAATATATTTAGGAGTTTAATATATTTATTAGTTGTTAATTGACACTAATTTCTGTTTATTAGCAATAAGCGCTTTCCCACCTGCCCTTCCCCTTTATCAAAGCCACAGGGTACAGCATAGAAAGTATAATATGACACAGAGACCCCCCATGCGCTGAATCATCTAGATTACGCACCCAGGACTGCACCCTAAATCCTTCACCCAAACGCCCGGTTAGACCTTGAACGCCCTACAGATTCCACCGTCTTTTTGAGACTTGATAGAACAAAGACTAGAAAGGAACGGTAATAACAGTAGAAGATATGCCAGAATACCCCCCAAGAGTTAAAAGGAAGAAAAGGGGTTAGCATCAGGACGTAGGAAACACGAGGAGGGACCAGAGCACAAGAAGAGAGTACTGCTGGAAAAGAACACCCTAGCAAACAAAAGGGTTTTTTAATTCCTCTCCTCACGTTCGTTAGTTAGGATCAATGAAGCAATAACTTGGAAGGGGTTTGAGTTTTTCAAAACCTGTGGACCAAGCTCCTTCAAGTTCGTTCAAAGATCTACACAAGTTCACTCGCGAATATTACCCTAAGAGACATTTTCTGAACAAGAATGGACACTTATTGCCTTAGTAGCCTGGGAGGCTGCTATGGTTGCGTGTTGAAGTAATTTGGTTCTAATACAGAAATTAGTAATGACAATACTGAATTGTAAAAACCCAATCAGTGTTCGTATCCCGCAGACCCAAGGGCTCATATATGATACATTTGTTTATATGTTCTCAATGATTTTAACATTTTATCACTTAATTTTTAAGTCCAGTGGTGGGTAAACATTAAGAACATAACCTCAGTGTAAGCAGAGTCCCCTAGCCCTTAAACATTGAAGGATGAGATGCAACGCTAATCTATCAAGGAGTTCTGCCAGAGTTGGGTGTGTCGTAGTAGTCCAAATAGGGAGTGTTATACAATACAGAAGCTCCTTTTAGCAGGGTCTTCTTAACGAACTCCCACCGTCTATGTCCTTTCACTTACCTTGTTTCCCCCCAAGCCCCCTGCGAGTTTTTGGGAACCTGAAAAAGCAGCTATTAGGAAATGCCAGTCACTCTATCGGTCATCTCTACAATAGAGTTCGCCTTGCTATCTTGAATTCCCAAGGAGCCTACCAATGTTACCACCTGCCGAAAATAGTATAAGGACCGTTGGTGGATCCACACGGCGCCCAATCTGTCAGGTATTACATCTATGACAGGGCCATTCCTGTAGTCAAACATGGATTTTGTTTCTCCAACGGTATGTTTGGTGAATTAACCTCTTATTTGAAGGCTATTCTACTGCAGTTTTATACATTTTATTTAAAAGATTTCAAATGGAAGAGTTCATATGGTATGGATCCATGTGACATAAATCCCTCGATACAGATTATACCCCATCAGAAGGGGTGGACGCAGTCAACTCCTTTTGGAAGTAGAACCCCAAATGCACCCATTGAAATGGAAATTTATTCTCGATCTATTAGTTTCATATTGAAACATAATTATTTTCGTTTCTTTTCCACTTTCTACCTGCAGGGTGCGCGAACTGACATGGGTTACGGTTTGCCCCCAGTTTCGCAAACCCGTATGTGGGTAAGTGGGAGTCTCAGTTCATGTGCCGAGGAACCTACCACAGGAATGTCCGTGATGTGGAAAACGCTACATAGACGACATCCTGTGTGTGTGGGACGGTGATTATGTATCGGCCAGTGCATTTGTAGATAACCTGAATAGGAATGATTTCAACCTTGAGTTTACACATAAGGTGGATGCCACCCAGATAGATTTTCTGGATTTAAGACTTACTTCCAGAGCGGATGGCACTGTGGAGACTGAAACCTTCTTTAAGGAGGTGGATACTAACAATTTGCTGATGGCGAATAGTAATCACAAAAGCACATGGATAAAAAATATACCAGGAAGGCAATTTGTCAGACTCAGACGTAACTGCAGTAGTTTAGAGGTTTTTGATAAGCAGGCTAATAAATTATTTTTGAGATTCAGAGAGAGGGGATACCCTAAGGAATTTCTCGAAAGAGAGATTATAAGGGTACGTAACATGGTTCGTAAAGATATGTTAATTCAAAATAGAACCAAGCCAAGAAATAAAATAGGCACAATAATGAAAAATGAAATTTTAAATGTGGCCTTCATTACGGATTATAATTCTGTACATAGGGACATCAAAAAGGTTTTTTATAAACACTGGGGTATTTTGTGCAATGATCCCATATTGGGATCACATTTAGACACTAAATACGAACCATGTTCTACCCTTATAATCTCTCTTCGAGAAATTCCTTAGGGTATCCCCTCTCTCTGAATCTCAAAAATAATTTATTAGCCTGCTATCAAAAACCTCTAAACTACTGCATTACGTTCTGAGTCTGACAAAAATTTGCCTTCCTGGTATAATTTTTATCCATTGTCTTTTGTGATTACTATTCGCCATCAGCAATTGTTAGTATCCACCTCCTAAAGAAGGTTTCAGTCTCCACAGTGCCATCCGCTCTGGAAGTAGGTCTTAATCCAGAAATCTATCTGGGTGGCATCCACCTTATGTGTAAACCCAAGGTTGAAATCATTCCTATTCAGGTTATCTACAATGCATGGCCGATACATAATCCCCGTCCCCACACCAGGTATCGTGTCTATTGTAGCGTTTCCACATCACGACATTCTGTGGTAGGGTTCCTCGGCACAATGAACTGAGACTTCCCACTTACCCACATACAGGTTTGCGAAACTGGGGGCACCTAGTACCCATTGCAGTTTCGCAAACCTGCAGGTAGAAAGTGGAAAGAAACAAAAATAATTATGTGTTCAATATGAAACAATATACTCGAGAATAAATTCCTATTTCATGGTGGCATTGTGGGGTCTACTTCCAAAAGGAGTTGACTGCATCCCCCTTTCTGATGGGGTATAATTGTATAAGGGATTTTATGTCACATGTAATCCATACATATGAACTCTTCCATTTGAAATCTTTAAATAAATTTAAAAACTGCAGTAGAATCTCCTTCAAATAAGAGGTTAATTCACCAACAACGGTTGGAGAAAAAAATCCACGTATTGACTAAGGATGTGGCTGTCATAGATTGTATACCTGACAAGATTGGGCGTCCGTGTGGATCCACCAAGGCCGTTATGTACTTTTCGGCAGGGTTGTTAAAATATGGGCACCTTTGGAATTCAGAATAATAGGAAGGCGAACCTATTGTAGTGATGACGGATGAGTGACTGCATTCTAATAGCGCTTTTAGGTTCCCTTAAAAACTCGGCTGTGGGGTCCTGTCTTCAATAATTCAGGAACGATGTGTCTTAAGAAGCCTTAAAGAGTGTCTTTTCATAACACCTATTTTTGGACTACTACGCCACCGATTGTCGCCTGTCCTTATAATTAGGCGTTGCATCATCCTTCAATGTTTTAAGGGCTAGGGACTCGCTTACACTGAGGTTATGTTTAATGTTAGGTACCGGGACTTAAAATTACGTGATAAATGTTAAAATCATTGATGACCAATTAAAAAATGTATCAATATGAGGACCCTTGGAATGGCGGGATAGAACTTAGATTGGGTTTTTAAATTCAGTATTGTCATTACTATTTCTGTATTAGAATTACTTGCAACAACCATAGCAGCCTACTAGGAATAAGGTCCATATCTTGTTTCAGAAAATGTCTCTTTAGGGTAATATTGCGAGTGAACTTGTGTAGATCTTTGAAACAACTGGAAGGAGTTGGTCCACAGGTTTTTGAAAAACTCAAACCCCTTCCAGTATTGCTCAATTGATCCTTACTAAGAACTGTGGAGGAGAGAGATAAAAAACCCTTTGTTTTGCTAGGGTGTTCTTTCCCAAGCAGTACTCTCTCTTTTGTGCTCTGGTCCCTCCTCGTGTTCTAGTCTGATGTAACCCTTTTCTTCCTTTTCTCTTGGGGGGTATTCTGCATATCTTTCACTGTTATTACCTCCTTTCTAGTCTTGTTCTTATCAAGTCTAAAAAGAAGGTGGAATCTGTAGTGGGTTCAGGTCTAACCGGGCGTTTGGTGAGTATTAGGGAAGTGAGTCGCGGGTGAGTATCTAGATGTTACCCTCGGCGCATGGGGGGTCTCTGTGTCATATTCATAATTTCTATCAGTGTCCCTGTGCTTTGATAAAGGGGAAAGGGCAGGTGGGAAAAAGCGGGCCTATGCTGAACCATAGACGAAAAATTAGTGTCAATTAAACATAATAAATATAATATAAACTCCTAAATATTATTAAGGCAAAGGCTGCCAGGAACAATAGTGTGACAACAAACCAAAAAATACACAAACAGAACAATAAACCGGCGCAAAAAGATAAATATTCTGACCGAATTGTAGTCCAAAATCAAAGGGGTTTGGGCATCGAGTTCCATAGAAGTGTCCTCAATGCAAGCATCAATACAAACAAACAGATAGACCACACACATAAAAGAAAGAACCAAAAAGAGAAACAAAAAGGTCATAGTGCACGGTAAATAGACAACAAATCACTGATATATAACAAATATATTGACAGTAATTTAATATAATTAAAACAATACACATAAACCAAACAAACAACATGCTTGTTGGGGCAGGGAACCACCTCATAAAGTGATGGCGTTCCCCGTAGGCTAAAAACTTGAAAACCGTACTTACCAGCAAAGCTGAATTGTAAACAGCCTGTATGCAATCACACCAAAACCTCCGTGGCCTGGTGTAGAAATGGTGTCACTACCAACGTCATGTGAGCTGCAACCGCAGGAAAGCGCTTCCCGTGTCGCGGCACACCACCGCTATTGCGCTCACTCAGTCTCGAGCCCGCGTCGTTGTATGCTCACTAGATGAGAGCAACAGTAGCTCAAAGCAAGCGCCGAAAGGCAGAACTGGCGCGACCCGTCTACGCCGGATCTAGGTCTGCGGAACCATTGTGACGACGCCAAAGCTGCTAAGGATGGGAAGGCAAATAAACAGGAGATGGAAGCCAATAGTCCTTGCCAACAGAATGTCCACCCCAATCCTGAGTGGGCAACGGGACTATGTTGGCTTCCATCTCCGTTTATTGCCTTTCCTCCTCCAGCGCTTTGGATGTCTTCAGGTTCCTGCGCACTGCGCGAAGCTTCCCTCCCCTGTCCGGCTCACAGGTCGGTGACGTCACAGTTATCGCGGAACCCTAGTCCGCGTGAACGCGTCCCAGTGAGGCCGTTCGCTGTTTGAGCTCTGGTGCTCCTCCATCTATGAGCATACACGCGTCGAGACTAGTGATGATGCAGCTGGCGTGTTGTGTCCACGGGAGAGGCGCTCCCCTGCGGTAGTCCCGCAGAACATTGACGGTGTAGTGGAAATCCATCTTACCAGGCCACGGATGTTGTGTGGATGCAATACAGCTTTTTACAATTCAGTTTGGCTGTACTAGGGTTTTCAGTTTTAAGCCCTAGCTGGATCTCCAGCACGTCTTACTAGTGTGTGTCCCTGCCCACAAGCATTTGTTTGTTGTTTTTAGGGTAATAATAGTCATATAATATAATAAATGTAATATATGGCAAAAATATTCAATATACCAAGCATCTTTTGTATTTTATTACAAACTTACTACTCTTTTCTCCACCACCCTTACTTTTCCATCCCCCTCTCCTCTCTCTCTTCTCCCTCTTCGTCCTCTCCCCCTCCCCTCCTTCCTCCCCCCCCTTTTTCCTCATCTCTACTCCCCTGTCTCATCCCCCTCTTCCCCCCCCGTTCCACCCTTGTCCCTTCCCTCTTCCTTTTTCTCTGCTCCTTTTAAGATATGTTAATTCAAAATAGAACCAAGCCAAGAAATAAAATAGGCACAATAATGAAAAATGAAATTTTAAATGTGGCCTTCATTACGGATTATAATTCTGTACATAGGGACATCAAAAAGGTTTTTTATAAACACTGGGGTATTTTGTGCAATGATCCCATATTGGGATCACATTTAGACACTAAACCACGGTTTATCTATAGGAGAGCCAAAAACATTAAAAATTTGCTAGCACCTAGTGATGGTTTTTTAAGTAATAACATCACAGTACAAAAGAACTGGTTAGGACCTAAACCAAAAGGCAATTATATAAATACTCACCCAACGCCCGGTTTTAGAGACCTGAACCCACTACAGATTCCACCTTCTTTTTTGACTTGATAAAACAAGACTAGAAGGAGGTAATAACAGTGAAGATATGCAGAATACCCCCCAAAGAAAAGGAAGAAAAGGGTTACATCAGACTAGAACACAGGAGGGACCAGAGCACAAAAGAGAAGTACTGCTTGGGAAAGAACACCCTACAAAACAAAGGTTTTTTTATCTCTCCTCCACAGTTCTTAGTAAGGATCAATTGAGCAATACTTGGAAGGGGTTTTAGTTTTTCAAAACCTGTGGACCAACTCCTTCCAGTTGTTTCAAAGATCTACACAAGTTCACTCGCAATATTACCCTAAAGAGACATTTTCTGAAACAAGATATGGACCTTTTCCTAGTAGGCTGCTATGGTTGTTGCAAGTAATTTCTATACAGAAATAGTATATGACAATACTGAATTTAAAAACCCAATCTAAGTTCTATCCCGCACATTCCAAGGTCCTCATATTGATACATTTTTAATATGGTCATCATGATTTTAACATTTATCACGTAATTTTAATCCGTTACCAATTAACATAACCCAGTGTAGCGAGTCCCTAGCCCTAAAACATTGAAGGCTGATAGACCTAATTATAAGGCAGGCGTACAATGGTGGCTAGTATTCCAAAAATAGGTGTTATCGAAAGAATCTTTAAGGCTTGCTTAACGACACATCGTTCCTCTTCGATTAATATTGAAGGACCTCCACAGCCGAGTTTTTTGTAAGGGAACTAAAAGCGCTATTAGATTGCATTCACTCTTCCGTCATCACTACAATAGATTCGCCTTCCTATTTTCCTGAATTCCCAAAGCTTTACCCATATTTTAACCACCTGCCGAAAATACATACGGCCTTGGTGGATCCCACACGGACCCCAATCTTGTCAGTATACAATCTATGACAGCCAATCTTAGTCATACGTGGATTTTTTTCTCCAACCGTAGTTGTTGTGAATTAACCTCTTATTTGAAGGATTCTACTGCAGTTTTAAATTTATGTTAAAGATGTTCAAATGGAAGAGTTCATATGTATGGATTACATGTGACATAAAATCCCTCTATACAATTGATACCCCATCAGAAAGGGTTTGATCAGTCAACTCCTTTTGGAAGTAGACCCCACAATGCCCGCATGAAATGGAAATTTATTCGCGATGCTATTAGTTCATATTTCAACTAATTATTTTCTGTTTCTTTCCACTTTCTCCCTGCAGGTTTTGCGGAACTGCAATGGGTACTAGGTTTGCCCCCAGTTTCGCAAACCTGTATGTGGGTAAGTGGGAAGTCTCAGTTCATTGTGCCGAGGAACCCTACCACAGGATGTCGTGATGTGGAAACGCTACTATCGACGAATCCTTGTGTGTGGGACGGGATTGTATCGGCCATTGCATTTGTAGATACCCTGAATAGGAATGATTTCAACCTTGAGTTTACACACTAAGGTGGATGCCACCCGATAGATTTTCTGGATTTAAGACATTACTTCCAGAGCGTTATGGCACTGTGGGAGACTGAAAACTTCTTTAAGGAGGTGGATACTAACAATTTGCTGATGGCGAATAGTAATCACAAAAGCACATGGATAAAAATATACCAGAGCAAATTGTCAGACTCAGAACGTAACTGCGTAGTTAGAGGTTTTTGATAAGCAGGCTAATAAATTATTTTTGAGATTCAGAGAGAGGGGATACCCTAAGGAATTCTCGAAGAGAGATTATAAGGGTAGTAACATGGTTCGTAAGATTGTTAATTCAAAATAGAACCAAGCCAGAAATAATAGCACAATAATAAAAATGAAATTTAAATGTGGCCTTCATTACGGATTAAATTCTGTACATAGGGACATCAAAAAGGTTTTTTTATAAACCTGGGGGTCTTTGTGCAATGATCCCATATTGGGATCACATTTAGACACTACCCACGGTTTAATCTATAGGAGAGCCAAAAACATTAAAAATTTGCTAGCACCTAGTGATGGTTTTTTAAGTAATACACACAGTACAAAAGAACTGTTAGGACCAACTAAACCAAAAGGCATTATATTTGTGTCGAGTTTCTTTATCAGCTTATTTTTAATTATTTAGCTAGGTTTAGTTATATGTTTATAAAATATTTTTATTATGTAGTTATATAAAGTTGTTTGTTTAAAAGTAATGATTTCATCATCTCCCTATCACTTTAAACACATTACCTAGTCTAGATGATTTGGTCATTTTTAATTTTTTGACCAATGAGACATCTTTGTTAGGTACTAAGACCTCGGGTACTGCTAATGATTCCNNNCTGAAGAAGTAGTTTATTCTACGAAACATGTTGGATGATTTTTATCTAGTGCCTTAATATTGCTATTGCCTCCATTGGCTTCACCCTGCTAGTATCATTCCAATTGGGTGGCAATTTTGGGCTTATGAGAGACTCTGAGAGACTTTGAGAGACTTTGACTGCCTCCCTGCCGGTTCCCTCGCTGCTGCGGAGACTGTGACGTCATCACGCAGTATCCCGCGACGGAGCGACAACGTGGCACGCCGAGTGTACCCTTGCAGAGCTGAGGTTTCACCCCCGTACAGTGGATCTGCTCGCTGAGCTACACGAGCTGCACCAGATGGCTTGGAAGCGCGAGCGGTCCCACCAAGCACCAATACCTGCAACGGAGCCTGGTTGCTGTAAAGGGAAATCCCCCTGGGGAGCGATGTACTGCTGGATGAGGGGTTTTGGACATTAACACTGCTCCTGAACTAACGTAGCGCCCCCGCTGAGAGAAGCAAGCTCCAGACTCTTCTGACAACAGTTGCTGAGTGGTAACTTGTGTGAAACACACTAAATGCACCTATTCCACTGTTTTAATGTACGCAGATTTATTACCCTATAATTACTAATATATAGCAATACTTGCTTCACTATTTGGCGTTGTGTCCTATCAGTTACGCCTGGGAGACATATGTCTGAGTGCTTCATCCAGCACTCATAAGGGTTAACTCAGGTGGAAGTTAGGAAATCAGGAGGTAAGCTGACACCTGAGAGCCAGCAAGGTAGAAAAAGGATCATGTTACTGGCAGTAGCTGCCCTGCCTTAGAGAGGAGCACACTGCTGCGTGAGCCCTTAGCCAGAGGGATTTCACCAAAGACTACTTCAACCAAAGTAAGGATTATTCATTTGTTTACTGACTGCTTAAAGTACCCTTATGGTTTGGTTCTGGTTTAGCCAGCCAGCCTGCTAGATAGGTCTGCTGTGTTAGTCAGTTTTTCTCCCAAAGTGGAGCAGGATTTATTTTGTTAAAGGGACAGTGTACCCGCATGTTATGTTACTGTGGAGAAATAAAGCCACTGAACGTTTTTATTTATCCTGAAACTACATGTGTGAACTGTTCCCTGACCTCAGCTACAGGCCGTCCTGCCACACTACCAGTACAGCAGTTTACAGCAGGGTGCTCATTCATCCAGAGGTTATGGTGGAAAGGAAGTCCCAATGTATGCCGGGTGGCAAGATAGCCTGAGGACAGACCATCTGTGGGCAGAGCAGAGGGGGAGAAAGCAGACTAGCCCATTTGGGAGAAAGGCTGGGGCTGCTATGGCAACTCACAGAAATGTCTGGGGGAGCTACAACATGTAGCAATAATGTTGCATTTTCTCACACAGCATGCTGCTGGAACAGGGGAAAATGACAGGCAACTAAACAAGGGAGAAATGGATCCCATAAACTAAAGGAGAGACAGAGGAATATGGAATCTAGTTCCAGGACACACCCCGTCTGGTATCTGGAGATATATTCTATGTATATGTGGAACATATGTGCAATATAACATAACGATGCAAAGTTCATGTCCACATAACGATGGGATACCGGCCGGTACCATCAGCTTGAAGTCCTTGCCGTCTCGGTAAGGTAGGTGAATGCACAGCTCTAGGTTAGCTTGATGCACCATAATGTCTCTCAGAGTCCACAGAACTGGTAGTCAGTTCTTCCTTGTTATAGTCCGATTTAGGCATTAGGAGGATAGTCTCTGTGATAGGTCTTAAAAAGGTTTTAACGACCCCATTCTGGGTCTCCCGAACTTCCACTTTCCGGACCCTTTCATCTTCGCTTGGGATGGTTTTGATAATAAGTCCCATGGGCCATTCGTTTCTTGTTACCTGTTTGTCTTTCAACAGAACCACATGTCCTACTTGGATATCTGGTTTAACTGTTTGCCATTTATTGTGTTCTTGGAGTGTCACCAGATACTCGCATCTCCAGCGATCCCAAAATGTGTTGGCCAAGCGCTGCACCTGTCTCCACTGTCATTTGTACATATCCTTAGAGTTGAAACCTTCGACTGGGGTGGGGATGTTCCCCACTTTCTGGGTTAGCAGCATGGCTTGTGTCAAAATACGTGGCGATTCTGGATCTGTTGACACTGGAATCAAAGGCCTAGCATTAATTATCGCTGATATTTCGGCCATAAATGTGGTTAACACTTCGTGGGTGAGTCGAGTTAAATCGGTTTTCAGCATCATAGAGTCCAAGATACGCCGGACCACCCCGATCATGCGTTCCCATGCTCCGCCCATGTGAGAGCAGTGAGGAGGGTTGAATGTCCACGTGCACTCTTGGTAACGCAGGTATCTTAGGATACTATTGTCTCTATTATCTTTAGTGTTTATTTGTAATTCCATACATGCTCCAACAAAATTGGTGCCGCAATCGGAGTGTATTTGTTTAACTGGTCCTCTGACTGCAAAGAATCTTCTGAGGGCATTTATGAAGCTTGAAGCATCCATAGATTCTATAATCTCGATGTGTATAGCTTGCGTACTCATGCAGGTGAAGAGTACCGCCCATCGTTTGCTGTTTGCTAGTCCGCCTCTAGTTCTACGTGAGATGACCATCCAGGGCCCAAATAAATCGAGTCCTACATAGGTAAAGGGGGGTTCTGTATTAAGTCTGTCGATAGGTAAATCTGACATCCTTTGGTCTTGGCTTTTGCCTCGCAGCATTCGGCACCTAACACATTTGTGGAGATTACTGGCCACGCACCTTTTCATGCCAACGACCCAAATGCCCGCTGCCCTAATAGCGCCTTCGGTGAAGTGTCGTCCCTGATGCATGATTTGTTCTTGGTAGTAGCGCACCAACAATGTAGCGATGTGATGCCAGCCAGGGATGATAAGAGGATTGCTTTCCTCCCTGCTCAGTTGGGACTTGTTGAGGCGGCCTCCTACTTTCATGAGACCGTCATCGTCGATGAAGGGATTCAACTTCCAAAGTGGACTGTTTTTGGGAACACTCTTCCCTCCACGAATGCAATTGATCTCTTCCGCATACGTCTCTCTCTGAACATGACTGAGAACAGTTTCCTTAGCCCTTGTGACTTCCTCCATGGTTCGCAACTCTTTGCAAATGTGCCAGCCATGGCAGCCGGTAGTTTTACCATCTGGTGTCTGGCGGAAGGAGGAGGCTCTATGCCTGAGGTGGGCTACTGCTCGTAGAAGGGCTGTCCACCTTGAGAAACGATGGAATCAATGTGATCTGAATGCGTTTCTGTGCAATACATTGGTGAGTAACACGGATACTTGTGGGAGCCTTATCTCCGTATCCTTCTCGGGATCCACGAGTTCAAAGTCGCCAACTGGGGTTGGTGGCGTCTCCGCGGGCTGCGCAAGAAACGTTGGTCCTGTGAGCCACGACGTGTTCTGCAGTTGAGATGCGGGTACTGATCTGGTGGCGTGATCTGCAGGATTTTGATCTGTGGGCACGTGGTGCCATTGTTCTGGTTGGGTTGACTTCCTGATTCTTTCTACGCGGTTGGCCACGTATATGTAGAATCGCCTTTTCTTGTTGTGTATGTATCCAGTACCAACTTGCTATCTGTGTAGAATATGACGGCATCTGGTTTGCTGTCCATCTCGTTCTCGATGAGCTCCGCCAGTTCTACCGCTAACACTGCACCACATAGCTCGAGTCTGGGTATAGTATGGTCGGGTTGTGGCGCCAGCTGAGCTTTGCCAAGGATGAACCTGATGTGGTGACTTCCATCCACATCCGTGGTTTTTAGGTAGGCCACCGCTGCTATAGCTTTTGTGGAGGCACCTGAGAATACGCAAAGCTCTTTGCTGTGTGCGGCGGTGAGAGATATAGGTGAGTAGGCGTGGGATCTGAAGTTGCTCGAGGGCCTTCAAGGAGTACTTCCACGTCTCCCGCTCTTTCCATTTTTCTGAGGGTAGGGGGGTGTCCCATTCCTGCTTTTCGAATGACATTTCTCTGAGAAGAGACTTCCCTTGTATAGTGACAGGAGCCACGAATCCTAGCGGATCGTAAAGACTGTTAACGGTGGACAGGACTCCGCGACGTGTGTAGGGTTTTTCTTCGATGGCTACCTGGAACGTAAAGGTAGAGCAACCAGGGGTATGACAGACTGGAAGGAAAAAGAGATACATAATGTATCCATTCCATTTGCACTGAGAGTGAACTGCAAGGAAAGTGACATCCTAGTGCAGCTAGCAGGGGGAACTGCCAAGGGAGAGGGGGGCTGAACAGAAAAGGCAGACAGGGGTATTTCTGTTCCATGATACTCCCCGTCTGGTATCTGGAGATACCACTATTTAAGGTGTATGTGGAACATATGTGCAATATAACATAACATAGCAACTTCATGTCCACATAACGATGGGATACCGGCCGGTACCACCGGCTTGACGTCCTTTGCCATCTCGGTAAGGTAGGTGGATGCACAGCTCTAGGTCAGCGTGATGCACCACAATGTCTCTCAGAGTCCATAGAACTGGTACTCAGTTCTTCCCTATCATAGTCCGATTTGGGCATTAGGAGGATAGTTTCTGTGATAGGTCTTAAAAAGGTTTTAACGATCCCATTCTGGGTCACCCGAACTTATACCTTGCGAACCCTTTCGTCTTCGCTTGGGATGGTTCTGATTATAAGTCCCATGGGCCATTCGTTTCTTGCCACCCATCTCCAGCGATCCCAAAATGTGTTGGCCAAGCGCTGCACCTGTCTCCACTGTCGTTTGTACATATCTTTAGAGTGGAAACCTTCGACTGGGGTGGGGATGTTCTCTACTTTCTGGGTTAGCAGCATTGCTGGTGTCAAAATACTTGGCGATTCTGGATCTGTTGACACTGGAATCAAAGGCCTAGCATTGATTATCGCTGATATTGCGGCCATGAATGTGGTTAACACTTCGTGAGTGAGTCGAGTCAGGTCGGTTTTTAGCATCATAGAGTCCAAGATACGCCGGACTACCCCGATCATGCGTTCCCATGCTCCGCCCATGTGAGAGGAGAGAGGAGGGTTGAATGTCCACGTGCACTCTTGGTCGCGCAAGTATCTTTGGATACTATTTTCTCTATTATCTTTAGTGTCTATTTGTAATTGCTTACATGCTCAAACAAAATTGGTGCCACAATCGGAGCGTATTTGTTTGACTGGTCCTCTGACTGCAAAGAATCTTCTGAGGGCATTTGTGAAGCTTGAAGCATCCATAGATTCTATAATCTCGATGTGTATAGCTCGCGTACTCATGCAGGTAAAGAGTACCGCCCATCGCTTACTGTTTGCTAGTCCGCCTCTCGTTCTACGTGAGATGACCATCCAGGGCCCAAATACATCGAGTCCTACATAGGTAAAGGGGGGTTCTGTATTAAGTCTGTCGATAGGTAAATCTGCCATCCTTTGGTCTTGGCTCTTTCCTCGCAGCATTCGGCACCTGACACATTTGTGGAGATTACTGGCCACGCACCTTTTCATGCCAACGATCCAAATGCCCGCCGCCCTGATAGCGCCTTCGGTGAAGTGTCGTACTCGATGCATGATTTGTTCGTGGTAGTAGCACACCAACAAAGTGGCGATGTGATGTCGGCCGGGGATCATAAGAGGATTGCTTTCCTCCCTGCTCAGTTGGGACTTGTTGAGGTGGCCTCCTACTCTCATGAGGCCGTCATTGTCGATGAAGGGATTCAACTTCCAAAGTGGGCTGTTTTTGGGAAAACTCTTCCCTCTGCGAATGCAATTGATCTCTTCCGCATACGTTTCTCTCTGAACATGACTGAGAACAGTTTCCTTAGCCCTTGTGACTTCCTCCACGGTGCGCAGCTCTTTGCAGATGTGCCAGCAATGGCAGCCGGTAGTTTTACCATCTGGTGTCTGGCGGAAGGAGGAGGCTATATGCCTGAGATGGGCTACTGCTCGCAGAAGGGCTGTCCACCTTGAGAAGCGATGGAATCGATGTGATCTGAATGCGTTTTTGTGCAATACATTGGTGAGTAACACGGATACTTGTGGGGGCCTTATCTCCGTATCCTTCTCGGGATCCACGAGTTCAAAGTCGCCAACTGGGGTTGGTGGCGTTTCCGCGGGCTGCACAAGAAACGTTGGTCCTGTGAGCCATGATGTGCTCTGCAGTTGAGATGTGGGTACTGATCTGGTGGCGTGATCTGCGGGATTCTGATCTGTGGGCACGTGGTGCCATTGTTCTGGTTGGGTTGACTTCCTGATTCTTTCTACACGGTTAGCTACGTATACGTAGAATCTCCTTTTCTTGTTGTATATGTATCCCAGTACCACCTTGCTGTCCGTGTAGAATCTGACGGCATCTGGTTTGCTGTCCATCTCGTTCTCGATGAGCTCCGCCAGTTCTACCGCTAACACTGCACCACATAGCTCGAGTCTGGGTATAGTATGGTCGGTTGTGGCGCCAGCTTAGCCTTGCCAAGGATGAATCTGATGTGGTAACTTCCACCCACGTCCGTGGTTTTTAGGTAGGCCATCGCTGCTATAGCTTTTGTGGAGGCATCTGAGAATACGCAAAGCTCTTTACTGTGTGCGGCGGTGAGAGACATAGGTGAGTAGGGGCATGGGATCTGAAGTTGCTCAAGGGCCTTCAAGGAATGCTTCCACGTCTCCCACTCTTTCCGTTTTTCTGGAGGTAGTGGGGTGTCCCATTCCTGTTTTTCGAAGGACATTTCTCTGAGAAGAGACTTCCCTTGTATAGTGACAGGAGCCACGAATCCTAGCTGATCGTAGAGACTGTTAACGGTGGACAGGACTCCGCGACGTGTGAAGGGTTTTTCTTCGATGGCTACCTGGAACGTAAAGGTATCTGTTTAAAGATTCCAGCTTTTCCCCAGGCTCCGCTGTATGGGAGGCGTGTCGGTCCCCAGATCCAAATTTTTGAGATCGTTTGCTTGATCATCTGCGTGGAACGCCTTCATTACTATGGCACTGTTGGAAGCTATTTTGTGCAATCTTAGGTTGGCATTTGCTAACATCTTTTGTGTCCTTTTGAGTAGATCTATGGCTTCTTCTTTGGTGGGAACTGATTTTAATCCGTCGTCCACATAGAAGTCTCTTTCGACGAAGCTCCTGGCGTCTTTCCCGAACTCTGCTTCTCCGTCTTGGGCCATTCTTCTGAGGCCGTAGGCAGCCACCGCAGGTGATGGACTGTTCCCGAAGACATGTACTTTCATGCGGTACTCCGTGACTTAATTTTCTATGTCGTCATCTTGGTACCACAGGAATCTTAGGTAGTTATGGTTGTCTTCTCGCACAAGGAAGCAGTGGAACATCTGTTGAATGTTTGCTGTTATGGCGATTGGCTCCTTGCGGAAGCGGATCAACACTCCCAGAAGACTGTTCGTCAGATCCGGCCCGGTGAGGAGAACATCGTTTAGGGAGACTCCCTGATGCTGAGCACTGGAGTCGAATACCACTCGAATTTGGCCAGGTTTCTGGGGGTGGTAGACGCCAAACGACGGGAAGTACCAGCATTCTTCGCCTTCTCTCAGTGGGGGCGCCGACTCTGCATGGCCGTTGTGGAAGATTTTCTGCATGAAGGCCACAAAGTGTTCCTTGGTCTCCGGTTTCCCTTGTAGGTTACGGCGAAGCGAAGCGAACCTAGAGATGGCGTGGTCTCTGTTGTTTGGGAGGCGTCTTCTTGGCGAGCGGAAAGGTAGTGGGGCCACCCAACTGCCTAATTCGTCCTTGAAGAGCTCCTTATCCATTAACCTCAAGAATTCTTTATCTTCCATTGATGGTGCCTGTTTGTCGTCGTTTTTTGTTGTCTGGAACACTGTACAACCTAGGTCATTGGGGTATTTTTCTATCACGAGCGCGTCTCCATAGTTCCTTTTGGTCTTGAGCCTCTCATGGACTTGGAAGTGCTTCGGACAGGGTTTGAAATGGGATGTGCGACCATTCTCCAACAAGTTTGTTCGTAGGGCGTCTACGTTGTCGGGTCCTCGTATTCTGTCTATGCATACTTCTCCCACTACCACCCATCCTAGATCGAGCCTTTGAGTTCTTGGGCCATTGTGGTCCCCGTTTCGCTGTTCGCGGATCTTGTGGGCTCTCATGATGTCTCTGCCAAGTAGCAGCTGATCTGGGCGCCTTTGTCTAGAGGTGGGATACGATCGGCAATAGCTTTTAGATGGGGATGGTGTCGCGCCACATCTGGTGTGAGGATCTCACTCCTATCTTCTGCCATGTGATTGCACTCGATGAGTGTGGGAAGGAGCATGCTCACTTTGCCGTCTATTGAGCATATGGTGTAGCCATTCACTCTTCTCCCTGTAGTCTCCATTCGCCCTGCGCATGTACTGAGAGTGTAAGGAGAAGCACTGTCTTGAATATTGAACATGTCGAAGAATTCTGACCTGACAAGTGATCGGTTGCTCTGGTCGTCGATGATTGCATACATCCTTCTAGCTCTTTGGGGTTGTCCCTCTGGGTGCACGGCTACCAGACATATTTTAGAGCAAGATCTGATGTCGTTCCCTTCTCCGCATACTTCTGTGCATTTGGACGCTACCGACGTCGTGGGGGGTGTATCTCCCACCTCTTCCTCCCCGCCCTGCTTTGTCGAAGGGTTAGGGGCTGTGCTTGCTTTGGGCTTCATAGCTTCCGGGTGTAAAGCGGCTATGTGCCTGTCGCTATCGTACTCTGTGCATTTCATAGCTTCTTTGCAGTCCTTGAATAAATGAGTTGTGGAAGCACAACATTTGAAACAAGCTCCCCATTCCCTGAGTAAGTTCTTTCGCTCCTCTATGGGTTTCATTCTGAATCCGACACACTTGTTAAGTGGATGCGGCCTTTTATGAATAGGGCATTCTTTGTTGAGGTCCCTTGGTTTCTTGTCCCTGTCGGCCGCCTGGCCGGGACTCGCGTGGGTCGTCGGGGGCACGTCCGTCCTGTGGACCGAGATGGGTGTTCTGGAGTCCTTGTATCTCGCTGCTGACCTTTCGTTCCTTGGGTGGCTGGCGCTGCATGTGGTCTGCGCCCCTAAGATGAAGCTGGGGTCGTTCCTCGTCTTTGCTGCTTCGCGAATGAAGCTCAAGAAAACTGAGAATGGGGGGTAGACGACTTGCTTCTCCCTTTTGTATTTGGAACCTTGTGAAATCCACCTTTCTTGGAGGTTGATGGGTAGCTTCTCCAGGATGGGTCTCACTCCACGAGCTGAGTCTAGGACGTTGAGACCTATTAAGGAATGGTCTTTCCTTGCGAACTCCAGTTCTTGCAGCAGGTCCCCGAGCTCTCGTAACTTTGAGTAGTCTTTAGTTGTGATCTTGGGGAAGCTGTCGACTCTTTTGAAGAGCGAATCTTCGACTGCTTCGGGGCTGCCGTAGGACTCTTCTAGCCTTTCCCACACTAGGTAAAGACCGACTTGGGGTTGGTGCGCGTTTGCCGCCTGCAGTCTATTCGCGTGCTCTCTGGATTCGTTCCCCAGGAACTTGAATAGCAGGTTGAGCTCTTCCCTTGCTGAGAAATCCAAGCTGTTGATTGCGTCTTTGAACGTGAACTTCCACGTCCGGTAGTTCTCAGGGCGATCGTCGAAGCTGGTGAGTCCTGCTTGCACCAGGTCACGCCGGATCATGTACTTTACTATGTCTGTCAGGCCTGAGGCATCGGCGTGTTTGTCCTGTTCTGAGGTAGATGCTGGGAGGGTCTGTGCGGTCGCCTCTTCCTTGGCGTGGATGCGTGATGACTGCTGGTCGGCGTGAGGGGCTGTGTTTTCCAGTGTGGGTGTACCTGAATGGCGAGCCCATTGTAGTGCATCCGTGTGCGCGCTGGCGTGTGGATCACTGTTGCGGCTGTGGCTATCCCAGGCAGCATGTACCATTGACGGAGCAGAGTCTTCTTCTCGTGGACCTAGCAAGTCTTCGGTGTCTGTAGAGTCACTCCCTCCACGTTGAGATGGTCCGCTGGTGTTTATGCTGAAGAGGCTCCTTATGTAGTCTTCAGTGCGTTGGGCTGGATTCTCTGAGGCTATCCATCTGTACGGTTGCTCCCCGCCGTCCTGTTGCGCGGCTGCTTCTAGGACTTCAGCTTGGGCTATGGCGGCAGCGGCTTCCTTCTCTTGATTAAGTGCCTCTAGTTCCGCATCGAATTTGGCTTTCCTACGCGCAGTCATTGCGGCAGTAGCGGCGGCAGTAGCGGCAGCGGCGGCAGTAGCGGCGGCAGTAGCGGCAGCAGTGGCGGTAGCAGCAGCGGCAGCGGCAGCGGCATTAGCGGCATTAGCGGCGGCTGTCTTTTCCTCCTCTTCTATGCGCGCTCTTCCTGCTCTTATGGCTGCTTCTCTGCGACTATATTCGGCCCTGGCACGTGCGGCCTCTGCGGTGGCTGGCGCCTTGGTAGCGTTTGCGCTTGCGCTTGACACGTTGGATTGTGCTGATTTTGCAGACCTTGATGAGTGCCTTGATGTGCTGGAGCGCTGCGACGCGGTCTCCAGGAGGAGCTCTTTTCTCACACTTTGCGCGTCTGTGATAGCGGTCTGCACGCGGCTGTCACGTGTAAGGTCAATGTCATTTTGTAAGTCTCTTTCTTGCAGGCTTTCGCTGGTGTTGGCCCTGGTCAGGTAAGTAATGTATGCTTCTGACAGTTCTTGATAACGCGAGTAATCGGTCCTTAATTGCGTTATTGCCTGCTCGAGCTGTTGCACATAGTTGCCAACGCTAGTAACATTGCGTATTCCCAGTGTGGTTGTGCTCCAGGCCAACTCTAATTTAGCGCGGTGCGCTTCAATGTCAGTCTCATATTTTTCACGGGCCTTTTGTGTCAGTGTGACTGTCCGTTTGGGCCTTGGGTCTGCCTGCGCCTGTTGCAGTTGCGCAGCGGTCTCTGTGTCTGAGTGATCGCTCTCCTGCGTGATGTCTGGTGAGGCTCTGAGTTCTGCCATGCTGTAGGTGTGTGTAGGCCTCTAGCCAGTGCGTGTGGCGTGCGGTCTGTTACCTGTGTCAGCGATGGGCGACTGTCTCAGATGATGCCGAGCGGTGTCCTGCAGCGTTCAGCGTTAGGGTAGCTGTACTCACAGGTGTCCAATGGCTCTGAACCGTGTCCTGGTGGGTGTCCGGTAGCGTGGCCCTTGATGGCGCTAGCCATGGGGACGTGCGCAGGGGTAGGTGAGATGGTGGCTCCTCACTATGTAGCTGTGCAGAGGGTGAACTCAGACAGAGAAAGGCAATTAGGTTTTGTGTAAGAAGCGCTGTTTGTTTGCAAAGCTGCTGTGCAGTATGAGCTACTTCTTGTCTGTTAAGGCTGCAGGCGGTGTGCAGTTTGAGCTACTTGGTGCTTCTTTGTCTGCAGAGACTGCTCTGTTTTATCATGGAGTCTGGAGTAGCAGCTCCTGTAAGTGTCTGTAAGGCACACGGTATCTTTTCACTATTCTGAAAGTCAGGGGTCACGTGTAAGATGATTTAGCCCAGATAGTGTCAACTCGGCCCTCTTTTCTAAGCACAACAAGTTCTGTTTCTTTTCTTTACTTTATTTGGGGAAAGTAGCATAGAATACAGTCACTTGTGAAGAGATGTTGATGTATGAATAGTGTCTCTCTGTGGGTGCCTTGGTAGTTAAGAGCAGGTGAAAAGATAATCCTACCATACAGGAGTATACAGCAGTGCTCACTCATCCAGAGGTAATGGTGGAAAAGGAAGTGAGGGGCAAGGGTCACACTAAAGGTTCAGTGAGACTGCACTAACTGTCAGCAAAAGACAGGGGGGGAAAATGGGAAAGCCCATAACTAGGAGGACTGGGATGTTGCCAGAGCAACCAGGGGTGTGACAGACTGGAAGGAAAAAGGGATACATAATGTATCCATTCCATCTGAACTGGGAGTAAACTGCAAGGAAAGTGACATCGAAGTACAGCTGCAGGCAGAACTGCCAAGGGAAGGGGGGCTGAAACAGAGAAGGCAGACATGGGTATTTTTGTTCTATGACACTCCCCGTCTCGTATCTGGATATACCACTATTCTAAGTATATGTGGAACATATGTGCAATATAACATAACATAACAATGCAAACTTCGTATCCACATAACGATGGGATACCGGCCGGTACCATCAGCTTGAAGTCCTTTGCCGTCTCGGTAAGGTAGGTAGGCGGTTGCACAGCTCTAGGTTAGCTTGATGCACCACAATGTCTCTCAGAGTCCACAGAACTGGTAGTCAGTTCTTCCTTGTTATAGTCCGATTTAGGCATTACGAGGATAGTCTCTGTGATAGGTCTTAAAAAGGTTTTAACGATCCCATTCTGGGTCACCTAAACTTCCACCTTGCGGACCCTTTCATCTTCGCTTGGGATGGTTTTGATAATAAGTCTGTCGATAGGTAAATCTGCCATCCTTTGGTCTTGGCTTTTGCTGCGCAGCATTCGGCACCTAACACATTTGTGGAGATTACTGGCCACGCACCTTTTCATGCCAATGACCCAAATGCCCGCCGCACTAATAGCGCCTTCGGTGAAGTGTCGTCCCTGATGCAAGACTTGTTCGTGGTAGTAGCGCACCAACAAAGTAGCGATGTGATGCCGGCCAGGGATGATAAGAGAGTTGTTTTCCTCCCTGCTCAGTTGGGACTTGTTGAGGCGGCCTCCTACTTTTATGAGGCCGTCATCGTCGATGAAGGGATTCAACTTCCAAAGTGGGCTATTTTTGGGAATACTCTTCCCTCCGCGAATGCAATTGATCTCTTCCGCATACGTTTCTCTCTGAACATGACTGAGAACAGTTTCCTTAGCCCTTGTGACTTCATCTACGGTGCGCAACTCTTTGCAAATGTGCCAGCCATGGCAGCTGGTAGTTTTACCATCTGGTGTCTGACGGAAGGAGAAGACTATATGCATGAGATGGGCTACTGCTCGCAGAAGGGCTGTCCACCTTGAGAAGTGACAGAATCGATGTGATCCGAATGCGTTTCTGTGCAATACATTGGTGAGTAACACGGATACTTGTGGGGGCCTTATCTCCCCATCCTTTTCGGGATCCACGAGTTCAAAGTCGCCAACTGGGGTTGGTGGCGTCTCCGCGGGCTGCGCAAGAAACGTTGGTCCTGTGAGCCACGACGTGTTCTGTAGTTGTGCTGCGGGTACTAATCTGGTGGCGTGATCTGCAGGATTTTGATCTGTGGGCACGTGGTGCCATTGCTCTTGTTGAGTTCACTTCCTGATCCTTTCTACACGGTTGGCCACATATACGTAGAATCTCCTTTTCTTGTTGTATATGTAGCCCAGTACCATCTTGCTACCTGTGTAGAATCTGACGGCATCTGGTTTGCTGTCCATCTCGTTCTCAATGAGCTCCGCCAGCTCTACCGCTAACACTGCACCACATAGCTTGAGTCTGGGTATAGTATGGTCGGTTGTGGCTCCAGTTTAGCCTTGCCAAGGATGAACCTGATGTGGTAACTTCCATCCACGTCCGTGGTTTTTAGGTAGGCCACCGCTGCTATAGCCTTTGTGGAGGCATCTGAGAATACGCAAAGCTCTTTGCTGTGTGCGGTGGTGAGAGATGTAGGTGAGAAGGGGCGTGGGATCTGGAGTTGCTCGAGGGCCTTCAAGGAGTACTTCCACGTCTCCCACTCTTTCCGTTTTTCTGGTGGTAGTGGGATGTCCCATTCCTGCTTTTCGAAGGACATTTCTCTGAGAAGACACTTCCCTTGTATAGTGATGGGAGCCACGAATCCTAGCGGATCGTAAAGACTGTTAACGGTGGACAGGACTCCGCAACGTGTGTAGGGTTTTTCTTCGATGGCTACCTGGAACGTAAAGGTATCTGTTTTAAGATTCCAGCTTATCCCCAGGCTCCGCTGTATGGGAGGCGTGTCGTTCCCCAGATCCAAATTCTTGAGATCGTTTGCTTGATCATCTGCGTGGAATGCCTTCATCACTATGGCACTGTTGGAGGCTATCTTGTGCAATCTTAGGTTGGCATTTGCTAACATCTTTTGTGTCCTTTTGAGTAGATCTATGGCTTCTTCTTCTGCGGGAACTGACTTTAATCCGTTGTCCACATAGAAGTCTCTTTCGACGAAGTCCCTGATGTCTTTCCTGAACTCTACTTCTCCCTCTTGGACCGTTCTTCTGAGGCCGTAGGCAGCCACCGCAGGTGATGGGCTGTTCCCGAAGACGTGTACTTTCATGCAGTACTCTGTGATTTTGTTTTCTATGTCGTCATCTTGGTACCACAGGAATCTTAGGTAGTTACGGTTGTCTTCTCGCACAAGGAAGCAGTGGAACATCTGTTGAATGTCTGCTGTTATGGCGATTGGCTCCTTGCGGAAGCGGATCAACACTCCCAGAAGACTGTTCATCAGATCCGGCCCAGTGAGTAGAACATCGTTTAGGGAGACTCCCTGATGCAGAGCACTGGAGTCGAATACCACTCAAATTTGGCCAGGTTTCTGGGGGTGGTAGACGCCAAACGACAGGAGGTACCAGCATTCTTCGCCTTCTCTCAGTGAGGGCGCCGACTCTGCATGGCCGCTGTGGAAGATTTTCTGCATGAAGGCCACAAAGTGTTCCTTGGTCTCCGGTTTCCTTTGTAGGTTACGGCGAAGCGAAGCGAGCCTAGACATGGTGTGGTCTCTGTTGTTTGGGAGGCGCCTTCTTGGCGAGCGGAAAGATAGTGTGGCCACCCAACTGCCTAATTTGTCATTGAAGAGCTCCTTATCCATTAACCTCAAGAATTCTTTATCTTCCATTGATGGTGCCTGTTTGTCGTCGTCCTTTGTTGTCTGGAACACTGTACCCCCTAGGTCATTGGGGTATTTTTCTGTCACAAGCGCGTCTCCATAGTTTCTTTTGGTCTCCAGCTTCTCGTGGACCTGGAAGTAGTTCGGACAGGGTTTGAAGAGGGATGTACGACCGTTCGTAGGGCGTCTACGTTGTCGGGTTCTCGTATCCTGTCTATGCACACTTCTCCTTCTACCACCCATCCTAGATCGAGCCTTTGAGCGCTTGGGCCGTTGTGGTCCCCATTTCGCTGTTCGCGGATCTTGTGTGCTCTCATGATGTCCCTGCCAAGTAGCAGCATGATCTGGGCGCCTTCGTCTAGTGGTGGGATACAATCGGGAATAGCTTTTAGATGGGGATGGTGTCGTGCCACCTCTGGTGTGGGGATCTCGCTCCTATCTTCTGCCATGTGATTGCACTCGATGAGTGTGGGAAGGGGCATGTTCACTTTGCCGTCTATTGAGCATATGGTGTAGCCATTCACTCTTCTCCCTGTGGTCTCCATTCGCCCTGCGCATGTTATGAGAGTGTAAGGAGAAACGCTGTCTTGTATGTTAAACAAGTCGAAGAATTCTAACCGGACCAGCGATCGGTTGCTCTGGTCGTCGATGATTGCATACATCCTTTTAGCTCTTTGAGGTTGTCCCTCTGGGTGCACTGCTACCAGACATATTTTAGAGCAAGATCTACCGTTGTTTCCTTCTCCACATACCTCTGTGCATTTGGACACTACCGACGTCGTGGGGGGTGTATCTCCCACTTCTTCCTCCCCGCCCTGCTTTGTCGAAGGGTTAGGGGCTTTGCTTGATTTGGGCTTCATAGCTTCCGGGTGTAAAGCGGCTATGTGCCTATCGCTATCGTACTCTGTGCATTTCATAGCTTCTTTGCAGTCCTTGAATAAATGAGTTGTGGAAGCACAACATTTGAAACAAGCTCCCCATTCCCTGAGTAGGTTCTTTCGCTCGTTTATGGGTTTCATTCTGAATCTGATACACTTGTTAAGCGGATGCGGCCTTTTGTGTATAGGGCATTCTTTGTTAAGGTCCCTTGGTTTCTTGTCCCTGTCGGCCGCCTGGCCGGGACTCGCGTGGGTTGTAGGGGGCACGCCCGTCCTTTGGACTGAGATGGGCGTTCTGGTGTCCTTGTGTCTCGTTGTTGACCTTTCGTTTCTCGGGTGGCTGGCACTGGATGTAGTCTGCGCCCCTAAGATGAAGCTGGGGTCGTTCCTCGTCCTTGCTGCTTCGCGAATGATGCTCAAGAAAATTGAGAATGGGGGGTAGACAACTTGCTTCTCCCTTTTGTATTTGGAGCCTTGTGAAATCCATCTCTCTTGGAGGTTTTAGGGTAGCTTCTCCAAGATGGGTCTCACTCCACGAGCTGAGTCCAAGACGTCTAGACCTGTTAAGGAATGGTCTTTCCTTGCAACCTCCAGCTCTTTCAGCAGGTCCCTGAGCTCTCGTTACTTCGAGTAGTCTTTAGTTGTGATCTTGGGAAAGCTGTTGAAGAGCGAATCCTCGATTGCTTCGGGGCTACCGTAGCACTCTTCTAGCCTTTCCCACACTAAGTCAAGACCTACTTGGGGTTGGTTCACGTTTGCCGCCCACAGTCTCTTCGCGTGCTCCCTGGATTCGTTCCCCAGGAGCTTGAATAGCAGGTTGAGCTCTTCCCTTGCTGAGAAGTCCAGGCTGTTGAATGCGTCTTTGAACGTGAACTTCCACGTCCGGCTGTTCTCAGGGCGGTCATCGAAGCTGATGAGCCCTGCTTGCACCAGGTCGCGCCGGATCATGTACTTGGCTATGTCTGTCAGGCCTGAGGCATCGGCGTGTTTGTCCCGTTCTGAGGTAGTTGCTGGGAGCATCCGTGTGATCGCCTCTTCCTTGGCGCGGATGCGTGATGACTGCTGGTCAGTGTGAGGGGCTGTGTTCTCCCGTGTGGGTGCATCTGGATGGCGAGCCGGTTGTGGTGCATCCATGTGCGCGCTGGCGTGTGGATCAATGTTGCGGCTGTGGCTACCCCAGGCAGCATGTACCATTGAAGGAGCAGCGTCTTCTCCTCGTAGACCTAGCAAGTCTTCGGAGTCTGTGGTGTCAATCCCTCCGTGTTGAGATGGTGCGCTGGTATTTACACTGAAGAGGCTCCTGACGTAGTCTTCAGTGCGTTGGATTGGATCCTCTGAGGCTATCCGTCTGTAGCTCCCCGCCGTCCTGTCTCGCAGCTGCTTCTAAGACTTCGGCTTGGGCTATGGTGGCAGCGGCGTCCTCTTCTTTGCTTAGAGCCTCTAGATCCGTGTCTAATTCAGCCTTTCTACGTGCATTGGCAGTTGCGGCGGCCTGCTCCTCCTCTTCTATGCGCGCCTTTTCTGCCCTTACGGCTGCCTCTCTCCGACCATATTCGGCCCTGGTGCGTGCGGCCTCTGCGGTGGCTCGCGCTTGGTAGCGCTCGCGCTTGTGCTGGACACGTTAGATCGCGTTGATCTTGCTGACCTTGAAGAATGCCTGGATGTGCTTGAGCGCTGCAATGCAGTTTCCAGCAAAAGGTCTTTCCTCTTACTCTCGGCTTCCGTGATAGAGGTTCGCACGCGGCTGTCACGTGTCAAGTCAATGTTATGCTGTAGGTCCCTTTCTTGCAGGCTTTCGCCGGTGTTAGCCCTGGCCAAGTAAGTGACGTATGCCTCTGACAGCTCTTGGTAGCGTGCGTGATCTATCTTTAGTTGAGTTATTGCCTGCTCGAGCTGTTGTACATAATTGCCGGCTCCGGCGACATTGCATATCCCAAGTGTGGTTGTTTCCCAGGCCAACTCTAATTTAGCGCGGTGCGCTTCAATGTCAGTCTCATATTTTTCGCGGGCCTTTTGTGTCAGTGTGACTGTCCGTTTGGGCCTTGCGCCTTCCTGCACCTGTTGCAGTTGCGCAGCAGTCTCTGTGTCTGAGTGATCGCTCTCCTGAGTGATGTCTGGTGAGGCTCTGAGTTCTGCCATGCTGTAGGTATGTGTAGGCCTTTAGCCAGTGCGTGTGGCATGCGGTCTTTTACCTGTGTCAGCGATGGGCGTCTGTCTCAGATGATGCCAAGCGGTGTTCTGCAGCATGCAGCGTAGGGGTAGCTGTACTCACAGGTGTCCGGTGGCTCTGACCCGTGTCCTGGCGGGTGTCCGATAGCATGGCCCTTGATGGCGCTAGCCGTGGGAACGTGCGCTGGGGTAGGTGAGATGGTGGCTCCTCACTATATGGCTGTGCAGGGGATGAACTCAGACAGAGAAAGGCAATTAGGTTTTGCGTAAGAAGCACTGTTTGTCTGCAAAGCTGCTGCCTTGTGTGCAAGGTTGTTTGCTTGTTAAAGCTTGCTGCCCTGTCTGAAAGGCTGCTTGTGCAGTGTAAGCTGCTTGCTGCTTTTCAGTCTGCAGAGACTGCTCTGTGTAATCATAAAGTCTGGAGTAGCAGCTCCTGTAAGTGTCTGTAAGGCACACGGTATCCTTTTCACTATTCTGGAGGCCAGGGTCATGTGTGGGATGATTAGCCCAGATAGTGTCATCTCAGCCCTCTTTTCCAAGCACAACAAGTTCTGTATCTTTTCTTCACTTTATTTATGGAAAGCAGGGTAAAAGACAGGCACTTGTGTAGAGATGTAGGTGTTGGGATAATGTCTCTCTGTGGGTGCTTGGTAGTCAAAGGCAGGTGAAAAGGGTTATCCTACCAGTACAGCAGTTTACAGCAGGGTGCTCACTCATCCAGAGGTTATGGTGGAAAGGAAGTCCCAATGTATGCTGGGTGGCAAGATAGCCTGAGGACAGACCATCTGTGGGCAGAGCAGAGGGGGAGAAAGCAGACTAGCCCATTTGGGAGAAAGGCTGGGGCTGCTATGGCAACTCACAGAAATGTCTGGGGGAGCTACAACATGTAGCAATAATGTTGCATTTTCGCACACAGCATGTTGCTAGGAAAAGGGGAAAATGACAGGCAACTAAACAAGGGAGAAATGGATCCCATAAACTAAAGGAGAGACAGAGGAATATGGAATCTAGTTCCAGGACATGGAGGATAGCCAAACTCTGTCTCCGGGTTTGAATTCCAGGCACACTTGACGTCGCCGATCTGCTTGCATCTTTTGTCTTTGAACAGAACCTTGCAAAGCTTTTTTGATCCTTCTCCAAGAATTTTGAAGATTGGATATGTGAGAATCTGCTGCGGGAATACCAGAGGGGAGGGAGGAGAGGGGAAGACTGCTGGGGTGGAATCCATAGTTAATGAAAAAAGGCGACTCTTGCGTGGATTAGTTTTTTAATGAGTTAATAGCGAACTCAGCCCAGGGTAATAGGTCCACCCAATTGTCTTGAGATTCAGACACGAAGCATCTGAGATACTGTTCCAGGGTCTGATTAATTATCTCCTTCTGACCGTTGGTTTGTGGGTGATAACCCGAGGACAATAGAAGCGAAATGCCAAGTCTTTGAGAAAAAGTTTGCCAGAATTTAGAGATGAATTGAGTACCTCTGTCAGAAACAATCGAAATAGGTACACCGTGGAATCTGAAAATTCCTTAGAAAAAATGTCGGCTAAAGTAGCTGAATTAGGAAGACCCTTGGGGGGTATAAAGTGTGTATACTTGGAAAACCTATCTACTACCATAAGGATCGTATTCATCCCTTTAGAATTGGGAAGTTCCACAATAAAGTCCATGGAGATATGTTTCCAAGGTTGTTCCGGAAGAGGCATGAGGAGACCAGAAGGTTTGTGTCGGGCGGATTTGCTCTGGGCACATACCGGACAAGCTCTGGTGAAATCGAAAATGTCCTTATTCATTTTAGGCCACCAAAAGGTCCGTTTGATAAGATCTGCAGTTCTCTTGTAGCCTGGATGACCAGCAGCTCTAGACGAATGTCCCCATAGAAGTATTTTGTGACGAAAATGCGGGGCAGCGTACAACCGTCCTTCTGGCACCTTAAATCTCCTAGGAATATGAGCCTGGGCTTTATTGATTTCGTCCAAGATATCAAAGTTGTTGGTGGAAATAATACCCTTAGCAGGAAGAATCGACTCGTTAGATTCGTTCTCTGTGGAGAACTGACGAGATAAAGCGTCGGCCTTGATATTCTTGGTGCCCGGAATATAAGAAATTGTGTAATTGAACCTAGAAAAGAACAAAGCCCAACGACCTTGACGGGATCCCAAAACGACGAGACCCCTCAATGTACAATAAGTTTTTGTGATCGGTGAGGATGGCTACTGGCTCCTTGGTACCTTCGAGGAGATGTCTCCATTCTTGGAGGGCCAATTTGATAGCCAGAAGCTCGCGGTTCCCGACATCATAATTTCTCTCTGCCGAGGAGAACTTCCTGGAAAATAATCCACACGGATAGAGTTTTTCCTGTGGGGAAGCTTTCTGAGAAAGCACTGCGCCAGCTCCGATATCCGAGGCGTCTACTTCTAGAGTAAAAGGAAGAGAAGTACTGCTGCGGCCGAGTTTATTTGAGCATTTGCCCGGTCTCGGCCGCAGCAGTAACCAGGCGCGCGCCGGGATGTGCCTGGCGCGCGCAGAAGCCGCGGAGGAGCGCCCTCCGATCGGGGCTTTCTCCCTCCGCTCGCCGGGTCCGCCGGGTCCCCCGGAAACCCCTGCCGCCGTCCCCCACATCGCGGGACACCAGGGCTCCCTCGGGGAGCCCTGGACGCGCGTGCAGGGGGCGCAGGCACCCGATGACGCGTGACCACGCGTCGATGACGCGTGGCACGCCGAGGGAGTGCGGCTAGCATGCCGGGGCATCCCCAGGCTTGCGGAGCTAGCCGCACTCAAATAAAATGTGCCGCCTCTGTATCTGGATGCCCCAAGATAGGAGCAGACACAAAGGCTCTTTTGAGAAAGTCAAAGGCTTTATTCTGGAGGCCAGGGTCATGTGTAAGATGATTAGCCCAGATAGTTTCAACTCTGCCCTCTTTTCAAAGCACAACAAGTTCTGTATCTTTTCTTTACTTTATTAGGGGAAAGCAGCATAAAAGACAGGCACTTGTGAAGAGATGTTGGTGTTTGGATAATGTCTCTCTGTGGGTGCTTGGTAGTTAAGGGCAGGTGAAAAGGGTAATCCTACCACTACAGTAGTTACAGCAGGGTACTCACTCAGCCGGTGGTGAAGGTGGAAAAGGAAGTGAGGGGCAAGGGTCACAATAAAAGTGAAGTGAGACTGCACTAACTGTCAGCAAGGACAGGGGGGGGGGAATGGGAAAGCCCATAACTGGAGGACTGGAGATGTTGCCAGAGCAACCAGGGGTGTGACAGACTGGAAGGAAAAAGGGCTACATAATGTATCCATTCCATCTGCACTGGGAGTAAACTGCAAGGAAAGTGACATAAAAGTACAGTTAGCAGGCAGAACTGCCAAGGGAAGGGGGGCTGAAACAGAGAAGGCAGACATGGGTATTTCTGTTCCATGACAGGCTTCGATGGCTTCAGGGGACCAAACAGTTGGATCAGCACCTTTTTTGGTCAGAGCAGTGATGGGTAGAGCAATAGTAGAAAAGTTACGGATGAATTTCCGATTAGTAATTAGCAAAGCCAAGGAAGCACTGTACGGCCTTGAGAGAATTCGGCAACGGCCAATCGAGTACAGACTTCAATTTCTCAGGGTCCATAGTAAAGCCTTTGTCAGAAATTTATATAGCCTAAGAATGCTGTGGAGGATTGATGGAACAGACATTTCTCCATTTTCGCGTAGAGGCGGTTAGCACGAAGCCGAGAGAGAACCAACTTGGTATGGCAAATGTGCTCCTCCAAGCTTTTGGAGAAAATGAGGATGTCGTCCAAATATACAATGACGAACGTACCCAAAATGTCCCGGAAGATATCGGTCATGAATTCTTGTAAAACAGCAGGGGCATTGCATAGGCCGAATGGCATCACTAAATACTCATAATGTCCCGAACGCATGTTAAACGCGGTTTTCCATTCATCCCCGTCTCTTATACGAATAAGGTTGTAGGCTTCTCTTAAATCGAGTTTGGAGAAAATAGAGGCTCCTTGTAGACAGTCGAAGAGTTCTGAAATCAGAGGGAAGGGAGTACCGTTTTTTTACCGTGGTCTTGTTTAGCCCACGGAAGTCGATACAAGGTCTTAAAGAGCTATCCTTCTTTTTCACGAAGAAGAAGCCTGCCCCGGCGGGGGAGGTAGAATTCCGGATGAACCCTTTCTTAAGATTTTCCTGGATATATGCTGTCATCGCTTCCATCTCAGGCAGAGATAAGGGATAAGAATTAGATTTGGGGAGAATGGTTCCAGGAATTAAATCAATGGGACAGTCATAAGAGCGATGAGAAGGTAACACTTCAGCCTGAGTCTTATTGAAGACATCTAAGTATTCATGGTATACCTCCGGCAACACAGAGTGAGAAGATGAGGTGGTGTCGAGGCCAGCGAGAACGGCAACAGAAGAAGAATCCGTCTTCTCAGAGGAATCAGCCCATTGAATCGGCAAAACATTGGTCCAATCAATACGCGGGTTGTGAAGCTGCAGCCACGGCAATCCTAGAATAACCTGGACAATAGGGGAATGGAAAACATCGAAGACCATTACCTCGGTATGACCATCCACGGTGGTCAGGGTAAGTGGAATAGATTCCCAAATGATGAAGCCTGGTTGAAGCGGTCAACCGTCAATGGCCTCGAAGCCGATGGGTGACCTTTTCTTGACTAGCAGGATTTTGTTGCTACAGGCGAAGGCATGATCAAGGAAGTTGCCACCAGATCCGGAGTCGATGAATGCTTCAACTTCTATTTGGATATCAGGACCCACAAGAGTTATGGGAAGAAGTATCTTCTTTGGTAATTCCTTAGGGAGAGAGGGGCAAGGAGAAATAGTACCCAGTAGACGGCCCTCTACCTTTACTGGGCGTTCCCGTTTCCCGGTTTCAAGCGGCAGTGACGAAGTTGGTGGTCTGGGGAACCGCAGTAATAGCAGAGACCGTTCTCCCGGTGTCGTGCTTTCTCAGTGGCCCGAAGTTGTTGGCTACCGATTTGCAACGGTTCGGGGGCGTCCAACACAGGGAAAGCCAGTGGAGGAGAACTAAGGGAAACAGGTAAGACGAGAGAGAACGAGTGATGACGCTTGTGGCATCGTTCTTGAGTGCGCTGATCCATCCGGATACTGAGAGCGATGAGTTCCTCGAGAGACGAAGGCCGGGTGTGAGCTGCAAGGTCATCTTTGAGAGATTCGGACAAACCATGTCAGTGTGCCGCAGCGAGAGCTTCGTCGTTCCACTGGGTTTCATCAGCGATGGTGCGGAACTCTACCGCGTGTCTTGCAGCTGACCTGCGAGCCTGGGAGAGGTGGAATAAAGAAAAAGCAGCAGTCTCCCTACACGCTGGTGTGTCAAACACTAGTTGGAACTCATGGCGGAATTTGAGATAATCTTGGGTTAGATCTGATCTGTGTTTCCAGAGGGGAGAAGCCCAAGCGAGGGCGTCGCCAGTGAGTAGACATAGGCCACATTGGAACGACCAGTAGGGAAGTGGGACGGGGACATTTCGAATTGGACCTCGCACTGATTCAAGAATCCTCGACAAGCAAAGGGGTCCCAGTCATATCGGTTGGGGGGTGGAATACGTGGTCCCGGATTGTTGGAGGCATAGGGGCTGGGATAGGTGGTGTCACAGGAGATTCCCGGAGAGATAAGGTAGAAAGTATCTCTGTGACATCAGTGAGTTGATTGCTTAGGAATTGCCAGTGTACCATGGAGACACCTTGGCCCACCTCAGGGGGGTCTGCATTTGTTGGGCTCTGCATAATGTAACTGTCACGCTGTGCAGCCCGCAGACCAGACCAGTCCCCTGTACTGAGGTGGGATGTAGAGTATACGCACCGACAGCAGAGGGGGCGTGTCCGGGATGTGGCGTAGAAGCGTGGCCAGGCCTGGATGTAGATAAAGAATGTTCAAGTACTTGCCGAGTCCGAGGATATAGAAAGTTCCGTAGTAAAAATCCGTAGCAGAGTCCGAGGGTCTTAGAGGTTAGAGTAGTCTGTAGAAAAGCCGAGTTCAGGAGCCAGAGGGGGTATTCAGACGAGCCGGGTCAGTAGCTGTAGGGAAAAAACACAAGAGAGCACGACACAGGATCCAGGCAACACAGGTAGCAAGGAGCTATGCAGAGCAAGGAAGTGAAAGCAAAGCAGGATATTTAAAGCGACAGTGACCAATCCGGACGAGGGGTGTGTCGAGGAGCTGCTCGTGAGTGGCTGAGAGACCAGGAAGTAGTGGAGCACAGCTGAGAGTCTGTAACACCAGTGCCAGAATCCAAGATGGCGACGGCAGAGTTCAAGGTATGCTTTGGGTGGCGGCAAGGGTAGCGACGGGGGGCAGGGGCAGCAGCCGCTGCAGTACTGGTAGTGGGTAAGGAGGGGTCATGCCGCAAGGGACGTGGCCCCCGATTCCTTACAGTAACGCCTGTATGCCCGCAGACCTGGCCAGTCCCCAGTACTGAGGTGGGTAAGGGTATAGCACGCACCCACAGCAGTGAGTGCGTGCCCTGAGTGTGGTATTTGCATTGCCAGGCCTGGTGAGTAAGGGTTAACGGTATACTTGCTGAGTCCGGGGTGCCAGAAGTCGGAAGGTAATGTCCAAAAGCCAGAATCCAGGGGTTGGAGAGAGCAGCGTAGTGTTGTCTGAAAGCCAGAGTTCAAGGACAGGAGAAGGCGGCGTAGTCAAAGTCCAAAACAGAGTTCAAGTTCAAACCAAGGGAATCCAAACAGGGGCAGGAACCAGAGCTGAGACAGACAAGGGAGCTAGGCATAGACACTGCACACACAGGAGCTACAGGAAAGCTATGCAGAGCAAGGAATGAGAGGACAGACTGGGCTAATAAAGGAGGGAGGACAAATGGCAGGAAGGGGTGGAGCAGGGGTTTGTCTGAGAGCTTGCAGGGATAGGTCAGTAAGAGCAGCGGAGGAGACAGGGAAGTAATCTAGGGAAATAGCCTGCAACCTACGAGGGCGGAGCCAGTGCCTGGGGAGGGTTGGTAAGTAGAGCGGGTGCGCACGCCCTCTGTAACACTGTAACGCGCGCATCGTGCAAGCACCAGAGCGTGGGGGAAGCATCGCGGAGGAGGTGTTAGGCAGGGCAGAATCAATGCCTCACAACTCGATCACTGACCGGAGGCATACATCGATTCTCCTTCATCACATTTTGGTGATATATGTGTAACGGATTTTCTGTATGGCCTGACCCACCCAATCTCACATTTTCCCCTGTGGTCTAACCAGCCCCCATTACATGGTAGTGTCTGGTGGTGCACCTGTTGGCAACAGGACTCCTGAGTCTCCCGCATGATGGTGTTTGGGGATTGTCAACCCAGACAGGCAGCTGATGTAGTGTGTGTGCGAGTCCTACCTATATCCAGTGCAGCGCCTCCACCTCATCAGGATTCCTGCGTCCGCATGGGGATGATTCTGATGAGGAACTCCTCTGTGGTGCATTCCTCTGTGTAATCACTCCACACTTACACATGAGGGTTGTTGTGAAACAGGGCATCTTTATTGATGGATAGGCAGACTGCCCCTCTCAGCAGACAGCTCAGCCGCTCATTCTTTGCTGCACTCCATTAGGAAGGTTCCTTCTCCTCTAATAGAGTGGTTCTCCACCTCTCCCCTCAAGGAGATTCACCAGCCTGTCTGTCTGCTTGGAGCTGCACAGACTCACAGTTCTTGCATCAGCCTCTGCAACACTGTTGCAGACCTCCACATGACTATCCTGAACAGTCAGAACACCAACTGAACTGAACTAACTTTTGGCAGTGCTGTGTCTTAGTATATCACCTTCAGGAGGCAGGCACATCTCTGATGTCCGTGGACGCAGAGCATGTTGTCACTTCCTTTGGGGACATATGACACTTCACCAGGGTTTGAGGGCAAACCTCCATGATTGTTGCTGGCAATCCTGTATACTTACCAGGTTTACTGCCAGCATGAGAAAGAGATATGTACACCAATTTTACACATGGCTACATATGCGTTAATCAAACGTTTTTATTGTAAGTTTGCATTTTTAGTACCCCTATAAAGTTACGTTTTATTATTGGTCTGCACTATGGATATATTTCTTTTTTCATGCACCATCATCTTGCTGTGATCGGAGAATATCACCATTTCTGAATCAGAAGTTCTTCCTGTCGTCCAAAACTGCTCTTTGTTGCCCGTTTAATACTGAAATCCTGTGAGTAGGCTGCACATAAGAGCCAAGAAATCTACAGACTGAATTCACATTATTTTATTGTCTGCACTTAGATTGTTTTGTTTTATTTCCCTTTTATGCTCCCCCTGGATTGCGAATACAACTCTACGATTTGGGGACCAGAGAAAACAGTCCCTGCCAGATGGGTTTGAGCAGGGGTTTTTAATTAAATCATTTTTGTCACGTTTTTGTCACGTTTTGATTATTCACATTTCTGCACTAATATTATATTATATATATTTCATTATCACTTTATTTTTAGTGGTCACTAATAGTGTTAGCGCCTATTTTCTTCACCGTCACACAGCAAGATATTTATAATGGCCGTCTCGTGTGTTAAAAGCCGTTTTCCATTCATCTCCTTGTTGTATGCATATGAGATTGTAAGCGCCACGGGAGTTGAGCTTAGAGAATATAGTGGCCCCTTGCAGATGGTCGAAAAGCTCTGAGATGAGTGGTAAAGGGTAACGGTTCTTAAGGGTGATCTTGTTAAAAACTCGGTAGTTTATACATGGGCAAAGAGAGCCATCCTTCTTCGTTACAAAAAAGAACCCAGCCCCCGCAGGGGAAGTACAATTTCTGATAAAGCCTTTCTTCAAGTTTTCCTGAATATATTCGGACATAGCCTTAGTGTCAGGAAGGGACAGAGGATAAGATCTGGCCTTAGGGAGAATAGCACCAGGCAGAAGATCAATAGGGCAGTCAAAGGGGCGATGAGGGGGAAGTACCTCCGAACGGACGTTGTCGAAAACATCAATGAATTCTGTATATACTTCAGGAAGGGAGGTTTTAACAGAAGAAAGAGTCTCCATACCCATGGGGGTTGCAGTGGAGGGGTCAGATCCCATCGTCTGGGTCTCTTATCAGTCCAATCTATAAGAGGGTTTTGAAGTTGGAGCCAAGGGAGGCTTAGGATTACATGCACAGAAGGAGAGTGAATTACATCCAGGGATATTTTCTCTGTATGACCATTCTTCGTGGAGAGCGAAAGAGTTGGTGTCTCCAGAGAAATGAAGGCTGGTTGGAGGGGACGTCCATCAATTGCCTCAAGACCGACGAGTACAGACTTCTTCTTTAGGGGTATCTTGTGTTTGGTAGCAAAATCTTGATCCACAAAATTTCCCCCAGAACCAGAGTCGATAAATGGTGAAGCATGGACTCGGAAGTCAGGACCCTCAAGGACAATTGGAAGCATAACCTTTGTGGGTAGGTTTTTCTTTGTAGAGGGAGCAGAGGATATGGTACCCAATGAGATCTCCTCATACCTCATTGGGTGCTGACGTTTCCCTGCTTAGTAGGACAACAATGCACCAGATGTCCCGACAGTCCACAATAAAGACACAAACCCTAATTCTTCCAGTGTTGTCTTTCAGAAAATGAGATTTGATGGCTTCCTAGCTGCATGGGCTCCGGAGCCTCGAGTGCTGGGAAAGCGGTAGGAGAAGAGCTGCGGAAGGGAGCGAGAGAAGTGAGAGGGCATGAACAGTGGCGTTCAACCCGCCTTTCCTGAAGGCATTGATCCACCCTGATACATACGGCAATAAGCTCCTCGAGGGAAGAGGATCTCTCTTGGGCAGCAATTTTGTTCTTTAGAGTCTCAGAAAGCCCCTGACAGAAGGCTGCTGCCAAAGCTTTGTCATTCCAGCCCGTCTCTGCAGCAATGGTCCGAAATTCAAGGGCATACCTCACGACTGATCTGTGACCCTGGGAAAGGTGAAAGAGGGAAGAGACAGCAGTGACCTTGTGGCCTGGGGTGTCGAAGACCAATTTCAATTCCTTCTTGAAACTTGCGACGTTTTGGGTAAGTTCAGGTCTCTGTTCCCAGAAGGGGGACACCCACGCCAGAGCATTGCCGGTTAGGAGCGCGATAATGTATGCCACCCTAGATCTGTCAGAGGAGAAGTGAGAAGGGGTTAATTCGTACTGTATGTCGCACTGGTTGAGGAACCCTCTACAACCGTGGGGGTCACCCACAAAATAATCAGGAGTGGGGAGAAGTGGTTCCAGGGGTCGGATGCGTTGAAGGAGAAGACGAGAAAGTTGCAGGTTAAAGGATTTGTAATGGTTGTGCTCGCCACAAACTGGGACCGGACCACGGGGCTGAGGTGGTGTAAGGAATCCACTCCTGGGTTTGGCTGGAACTCATCCTTACAGAGCTATAGTGTTTCAAGACAAACCCCTGTCTAAAACCTGCAATGCACAAAAACAGGATGACTAGTCGCTCTCCTAGTAGTAGTAGGAGATAAAAACCTCGGTGCTTAGGGAGTATATAACAAATAAACACTTGGACAAGTGACTAAAGGTCACTGAAAGCCCTAATAACAGCACTCAAAGTCACCATATATAAGTCTATACATGGTGGAGATGGATAGTAGTGTAATCACTAGGACCAAAAATATAGGTATTTAACCTCCAGCCAACGGACTACAAACAGCGATTTAAAACCAAAAATAATAAAGTTTTATTAAATAAATGACCGACGCAACTTAACAACTATGGGAAACATATAAACACACACTGGATCTAAAATCCTCGTGGACCGAACGGTGGTGGGCTAGTAGGTGGGACAGGCTAATGTGTTAATACACATATATAGGGGAGATACCCTATGTAATGGAAGGTAAGTATACTGCTCAATAAAACCCAGAACAACGATGTAGTGTATATACTGGTAATTGATTGAGCGTCATGCTGCAGATGTCGCGTGATAGGGGAAAACTCTATTGGAGATGTTAATATCACTCCCCCATGCATGAACGGAAAACAGCGTATAGCGCAATCAACAAAAGTGCATCAGAACAATGGATATACATAAGAGAGAACACCAGATGTATTGTGCTCTCTTCGCGGACAAAGCAGCTTAAATCAGCTATTACTTGTCTCTGAGAATCCAGGCAGCTACCGCGTTAAGGAAACAGCGTGTCGCTGTGTGTGAGGATACTACCTTCGCTGCATGTCCCTGCCCACACAGACCGTCCTTCCTGGTGTGCGTCAAGCGTCTGATGTCACCATACCCCGACGTACGTTTCACGTGCTGGGCACGCTTCTTCAGGGGGAGGAGTCACACCCCGCTATGCGAGGTGCTCCGTTTTGTAGCTAGAAGGCTAGGAGGAGCCATGATATCAACCAATGGTAGGTAGTAATTGGTTCTGCCTCACAGGATAACTTGGCACACGGCTGATTAGCCGTGAATAATGTAATGTACAGGGGGTTAATACGTCTTATGTACTCATAGAATGATTGAGACATAAGTTATATTGTAACAGGGTTACTGGTGATTATATGGACCTGTGCAGGAAAACTTACAGTGTATAATGATAATAAAGTATGCTTATTAATAATATCAATATAGGGATAGTCCTGATCATGAGATAGCTACGTCCACAGATGTTTGAGGACACTTAATAAAACATTTGAATACAGGTAAGTATTAGGTATAGCTACAGAGCTACGTCCACAGATGGTTGAGGACACTTAAATTGAACATTTGGACAATAATGTAATTGACTCAACCTCCAGACTCCACATGATAAGGTGAGGCATAGGGGTTCCAACTGCTTACCAATAAGACCAAAATATACGGATGGTCCTGATAATGAGATAGCTACGTCCACAGATGTTTGAGGACACTTAATAAAACATTTGAATACAGGTAAGTATTAGGTATAGTTACAGAGCTACGTCCACAGATGGTTTGGGACACTTAAATTGAAAAAATTTGGAAATAAATGTAATTGACCTCAACCTCCAGAATCCACATTGATAATGGTCGTGATAGGGGTTCCAACCTACTTACCAATAGACCAAATTATAGCGGATGGGGTCATGATAATGAGATGATAGCCGTCCACAGATGTTTGAGGACACTTAATAAAACATTTGAATACAGGAAGGTATTGTGTGGCTACCAGAGCTACGTCCACAGATGGTTGAGGACACAATAATCTGAGATCTGAGATTATCCCCTGAGGAAGACTTTACAGTGGAAACACGTGTTGGGTGACATCAGTGACCACTAAGGAGCCCTTGTTGATGACATCTGGAGTGGAGGACAACTCTAATCAGCCCAGTACCTGCTGTGACGGCCGTGGAGCGGATGCTGCTTGCTGTGAATATATTTGTCTGACCCTGTGACCCAGTGTGGTCTGAATGCTCTCAAACAAAGGCACTTATGTAAGTGGAATACTTTGTGTTTTTAACATTAAAAACAGTACTATACTATTTTGCTTTTTCCCTTTTTCAGACTGGGGTTTGTCTGGAAACACTAACTCTGTAAGGATGAGTTCCAGTCAAACCCAGGAGCGGATTCCTAACAGGATTCTGGATTCAGTTTGTTGCAGAGACTGCAGCAATTCTTTCAGGCAGGGAGCTAACTTGACTGTCCAGATACTGTAAATGCTCAGAAATAGAGGCCAGGGCTTGGCCCACCTCAGTGGGGTTTATATTTGTTGGGCTGAGCATACTGTAACGCTTGCGCGAACCCACAAACAAGACAAGACCCCAGTACTGAGGTGGGAAGGTTTAGAGCCACACACCCACAGCAGCAGAGGTGTGCCTTCCAGGCGGATTGTCAGCGTAGCCAGATCTGGGTTGGAGAGAGAGGATTAATCCGGGGGGGGGGGGGGTGGATCCAAGCTCTGTGGTGCTGGCATAAGAAATACGCGTGCGCGATATGTAACCAGAACAGGGGTGCGCGCAAACGACGGTACCAGCGCGGGTGACAGCGTAGAGCCAGGTAAGGAGGGAACACGTCGCAAAGGACAGATCAAGTCTCTTAACCTAACCCAACCCACAAGGATAAATCTGAAATCGCAAAACCATTCCTTGCTAGACTAGAATCTCTCCTCAAATCCCAGCATACTGTAATCCAATCCTCTGGCATCCTTCCTGACATTTTCAGTGACCATGCAATAGTGTACTGTGTAAGGAAAATTAAACCACCCCAATCAAGCCCTAAAGTTCTCCTCACTAGAACATTTAGAAACTTTAACCCACTACAGTTTCTGGCTGATCTTACCAAATGCCCTTGGCACAGAATCGATTTAATTCCTGACCCCGATTCTGCGCTCGACTATTTCAAATGCGAGTTCTTAAAACTCTGTGATAACCATGATCCACTACGCAGGATCAGGTTACAGGGGGCCCAGGTTCCATGGGTTTCAACTTACCTTATAGCACTCTACCAGCTCAGGGATGCTTTGTGGATAAGCTACAAAGTAACTGGCACCACCAAGGATCTCAATCACTACAGATACCTGTGGAACGTGCACAAGGCATGCAAAAGCTCAATATTACTCTGACAATCTCCACCAGAATACATCAATCCCAGCTAACTTCTGGAAGGTTATCAACAATATATTCCAGCCTTCTAACCATCAACAACCAAGTAATATCACTAAGGGGGATATTAGTTTGACAAACCCCACTGACATTGCAAGTGCATTAAATTACTACTTTGTGGGGTGTATGTAGCGATGGAGGGGGGGTTGGCCCGGTAATAAAGGGGTTACACCTCAGCTGGCCACACCCATCATCATATGGGAGGCGAGGGGTTAACTGGTATAATATTTATTGGTGTTTTTATTCCCCTGCCTCAGTGCAAAATGTGTTTCCCCCTGGTTACATGTATTTCTCCCCATCCAGTGTATGCACCCAGCACATACACTGGGATCGGGTCGGTAGGGAAAGGGTGAATTGTATTTACATATTTATGGCCCTTTGTTCCCCTTCCCGCCTTTTTAATCCCCGTTTGCAGCCCGTCCCATAGGCCGCCATTGGAGCTCCATGCAAGTCTATGGAGATTTCAAGGGTTTTGGCCTGATATCACAGAAGACCAGCAGATGGCACCCGAGAGGATGAGCGGAATTTCTCCATTAAAGTAAATGGCGTAATGTCTTTCAACGGGGATTCCTCGACTCCGCTCTCCAAGAACGAGTTGGCTGCCGGCCAAACCGCAATCTCCGAAAGCGGATACAATTTCAATAAAAGAGCCTTTGAACACTAAATTGGCGTGGGAACTTGATCACGGCCAAGTTCATTCATATTAAAATTGTAAATCCGGTCCTAGGGCAGGTAGCGGTCCAATTCTTTTTGCCCCTAGCTCAGAGGGACCCCCTTAATTGACCCCAACAGGGTCCGACGGGCAATGGCCACTGGAAAGGGTTGCGGCCGCCACGAGGGTCGCCCCATTGACCGCAATGGCGGAGAAAATCCGCGTGGCTTTAAAACACCAAGTCCGAAAGTGCGAAAAAGTAAAACCCATATCTCCGGTCCCATAAGGACTAGAGGGCTGGGATTTGGCCACCGAGCAGTCACTGCTCTGGCATGATTGCATGGCAATTTCCAGCCTTCTCCGATCAACCGAACGGAGTATGGGTAACTGTTTAAAGTGTGGTTCTGCCATTGACTTCAATGGTGGAGAAATGCAATTTCTAAAACATGTCGTTTTAAAATGTAACATTGTATCTCCGGTTTGGCGCGTCGCAGCGAGCTGAAACTTGGCCACCATGTAGAGTCCCCTCTGGCATGAGGGTCTGGTAAGTTTTAGCCAGCTTTGCCCAACCAAACGGAATATTTTGAAATATATAAAATAACGTAACTGTACGGTATTTTATATGCCTAGTATAATGCCCGCGAAAATCCCTGACCCATACGGTATGTTAATGGTCAGGGGGCGACAGTGTGTCTACACAAAGGCCACTGATCAAAGGCTCATCACCCCCGGTTTGTATATACAGGGTGGACAGAAAGCAGGACATGGCCTTTCACATAAAGTGTCATAATTCACACCTTCAGTCAGGTTTTCCCAGACCATACCCCCATCTGGCAGAATTGTAGATGCCAACTCTTTAGAGTGGGGTTAGGAAAATGGGTCTCAGACTGAAGGATTGTGCGCATGTGCCAGCTACCAGGGGCAGGTACCAAAGTGCTTCCCACGTTAGCTGGCAAAAGGTGATAGGGTACAGATAATTGTTAACCAATGTCTGGGACCCAATGTTAGGGTATAGAGCCCAAATCACATAAAAACGATGGTAAGTTCTATGCCCAGTGTTCGTCTTCATATTTCATCTGAATGATACCTGATGCCTGATGAATTGCTAATCTGAATCCTGATTACTTCATTGCCCCATTCCCACGTAAGTGTATATATTCTGTGTGTTATTTGTTCAATATTGTGTGTTCACCTTCCCTGAAGGAATAAACTTTCTTTATCATGTCGCATTCAATTCAACTCAGTTATTTTGGTGTATATTATAACCCTGTAGCTATCGTGACAGGTTTATAATAAACTGGTGGCAGCGGCGGGATTAAATTGAATCTGTGTTACAGTTTACTGCGGGACTCTGTAACACAGCAGGAACTCGGGTAAAGTGCGAGTTCCTAAGGCTAGTGATATTGGACACACTGTTGTACAACACATAACAGGGGATATTGCACCATCTCATTGTTCTAACCTAATCGCAAGAAGCATCTAAGCATGCGCGAGGGTGCCGGTTCATCTACTCTCCGGACCTGGGCACAGCTGAGAGAAAGGTGTATCGTGTACGGGCTACCCACGGAGAGCAGGGATATGGAACAGATGGAGGAGGCGATCAGAGTGCACGAAACTCGGCTGGCTGAGCCAAGAACCACAGCTTCAGCAGCCGTACATTGCATCAACCGCCCGGAGAGCAGGGAATGGACCCAGCTCCAGAACGGCAGAGACTTGGGGATGGAGCGGGTGAACTCCGCGACCACGGGAGTAATGCAGCAGAAGGGGCATTGGCCGTTGCGGTGACCAGTCCGTTTACCCCTGAAATGCTGGTACTGATTACAACGTGGGGAGACAGAGGGACCGTGGAGGAGCGACTGCAGTTCCTGAATCTGGCGGTGAACCGACCCGCTTATTCCCCCCCTGCATATGGGGACTGGAATGCTCCCCTGCTGAACCATCACAGCTTCTCCAAGTTTGTGGAGGGTACTGACCAGATCAGGGTTTCCCACAAACGGAGTCGTTAAGGAGTGCTGCCTAGACAGGGCATACTTGTACTTGCTACTCTCCATACTGCTAACGAGTTGCTCACTGCGGATAGCAGGTCACGAATGTTCTTAAATACCTTTTTTGGTAGCCAATTATGTCCTGTAACTCTACCACACACTACCGCACAGCACTCTTTTTCAAGTTCTACCCACCGCCTTAGGCATGGGTGCGTGTGCCACTGAGTAATTTGATATAATTGGGCCGCTTTGAAATACGACAACAAGCAAGGTACCGCTAATCCTCCTCTTAATGTGGGCCTAATTAGCGTACTAGATTTAATATGTGGTGTTTTGTTACCCCAGACGAATTTCACCATAGAGGACTGCAAACGGAGGATGTCATCCCTGGCCACTTGTACCGGGAGGGTCTAGAACAGGTATAGGATTTTGGGTAGGAGATTCATTTTTAGACACTGGATCCTACTGATCCAGGATATTCCGTAACCTGACCATCGCCTGAGATCCTCCTTCAGGGTCCTTATTAGTCTGGGGTAATTTGCTTTGTAGAGGGAGCTATAGTCCTTTGTAATGTTAACCACTAGGTATTTAATATGGGAGGTTTGCCATTTGAAGTTAAAATTTACTGCAATTAGTTTTTCTGTAACCTTAGGGAGGTTTATGTTTAGGGCTTCTGACTTTGCTTGGTTAATTTTTAAACCGGATATCATATTAAATTCACCCAACACACTAAAGGCAGAGAGGTGAGGGGCTGTGATAGTGTTAGAATAACATCATCGGCATACAGGGCCACCTTGTGTGACTGCTCTCCAACTTGGACTCCTGCTATATTGGGGCTGAGGTGGATATGAGCTGCCAGGGGCTCAATGCATAGTGCAAAAAGGAGAGGAGACAGGGGGCAACCCTGCCTGGTGCCGCTCTTTATCAGGAATTCCTCCGATGGGAAGCCCTGGTGCCTGACCTTTGCCGTCGGTCCCTTATACAGAGCTAGAATTGCGCCCATCATTCTCCCACCTAGACCAAATTCCCCAAGCGTCTCTCTCAAGTAGGGGCAGTTAATTCTATTGAATGCTTTCTCTGCGTCCAGGCTGACCACCATAGATGGAATATTTTTCCTCTTGGCCAAATCGATTAAATCTATTATCCATCTGGCGCTTGTCTGCCGCATATGAACCCTACTTGATCAGGATGGACCAGCTTAGGCATCACCTGGTTGAGACGGTTAGCCAGTAATTTGTAAAAGATTTTAGTATCCGAATTAATCAGAGAGATGGGTCTGTAGCTTTTGCAATCTGCTGGGTCCTTCCCTTGTTTATGTATCACTGAGATAGACGCCTGAAGCATCGGGCCAGGGATGGGGGCACCGTCCAAAAAGGAATTAAATAGCTTTAATAAATGAGGAGCTAGTAGATTTTGGATTTTTTTATAGTATAAATTAGAGAAGCCATCCGGGCCGGGGGCTTTGGATGTCTTCAGTGATTTCATTACCTCCAAAAGCTCCTCTAATGTGAAGTCTTCCTGTAGCGCATCCCTCTCCTCTCTGCTCAATCTAGACAATCTAGCCTCTTTTAGGAATGTCTTTAATCGTTTGCGCATGGCCCCGCTCTGGGAAACCTTCGCCCCATCATATAGGGTCTCATAGTATGCTTTGAATTCTTCTACTATTAATTTGGGGTCAGAAGTGAGATCCACTTTTTTGGTCCGAATTGCCTGAATATGAAAGTTTTGGTCTCTATTTCTAAGTTTAATGGCAAGTAGGGTATCTGGATTGTTCGCTTTTTCAAAAAAATTCCGCTTAGACCATGACATCTCTTTTTCAGCCCGGGAGGTCAGCAATATATTTAGTTTTGTTTTGGTATCAAGCAACGTATTTAGAGTCGATGCTTTTTTGTTCTCTTTGTGTAGGGCAGATAGAACGGCCAATTCTGATTGTAATATTTTGATCTTTTTGTCCTTCTCCCTCTTACGTCTGCTCGCGATCCCTATGAGCTCTCCTCTCAGAGTTGCTTTATGGGCTTCCCATAGAGTTGCCTGTGAAACCACACTGCCGACGTTCTCCTTAAATTAGTCCCTAATTCTATCCCTTACTTTCTGTTTAATCGTGGGGATTTTTATCAATAACTCATTTAGTTTCAATTCACTCCTGGCCTGTCTAGCCTGAAATCAGAGCACCGCAGCTCAATAGGTGCATGATCTGACCATGAAATATCATGGATTCCCATATGGGAGATCTGCGAAACCATTCTGCTGGATACAAAGAGGTAATCTATCCTTCTATTTCTGTCATGTGGGTGAGAGTAGAAGGTGAACCCTCTCTCTTGTTGGTGTTGTTCCCGCCATATATCTATTAAATTGGTGGCCCTCAGTCCCCTGGACCAAGAGGATCTTACGTTCGGTCGCATATGACCTCCTGGGGTACACCTGTCCATTGTCGGGTCTAATGTCTGGTTGAAGTCACCTCCTACCACTATACATCCCTGAGCCATTTTACCAGGGGTTAAAAAGAATTTGTCTAGGAAGGCTTCCGCTTGTTCACTGGGGGCATAGATGTTTGCCAGTGTAATGGGCTGGCCACGTATATCGCCTACTATGATTAGGAACCGACCATTTTTGTCTTTTTTTATGAGCTTAACGTTTAACGGTAAACGGTTGTGAACTAGAATTGCCACTCCTCTCTGTTTTTATTAGCTGATGCTGAAAACCAGCTCTTGTACCTGCAATCTATATACTTCCGTGAACTAGTTTTGGAGAAGTGTGTCTCTTGAATCAGAATGATGTCTGGGTCAGATTTTTTATAGTCAGTCATGGCCATTCTCCTCTTTTGGGGGCTATTAAATCCCTTCACATTGTGGGAAATTATTATAATGTCCCTACCCATTTGTGGAGACCCAAACCTTTGCTTGTCCATAGTCACTCCGGGCATGGGGGTAAACTCTGTGCGAGGACCTCTCGGCCGAGTCGATCCTCCAACTTTGCTCCTGGACTGTATAGGGGGGAAACAAAGGGGTACACAAAAGGGGAACATTGAGACATTGACAACAGAACATATAAATACATTCAAAGAGCACAAGGTGGCTGGGTGGGGCCAGACCCCCCCCCTGCCACCTTATCTGCCTCTCCTGGGCGTTCAGCCTGGGCGCAGTCCTGGATGGTCTTCTTCCTGCCGCTGTAGCCCAAGTCAGCTGGCCCAGTGAGGACTTTCATGAGCTGTCCAGGAGTTGAACCCCTGGTGCTCATGTGGAGACCCATGTTGAAGGCAGGGACAGACCCAAACTTCCCTCCCCTACCAAGTAACGTGATGTACTGTAACTAAAAAAGAAAAACATCCACCTTATTATAATTGATCTCCCCCTCCTCAACCTATACATGAGGCCCGCATACAACCCAAATAGCAATCATAACATGCGTAACTCAACCCTCTTATCTCTACTAATCCTTTCTGAAACTCCGAGGTTATCACCTCTGTCTCTCTGTTCCGGTGTCCTAGCAACCTTTTAGCCTAGCCCCCCCTCTTTCTTCCTCTTATCTCTGTAGTGATCTTGCTGCCCGGCCCCCTCAGGTATCCGCACCCTGTTTTGCCTCAACCCTTTCTCTGCCACCTCCCTCCGATACCTTTCATCCCTGTGGTCTAGCGATGTTATGTTATGGCCCTCCTCCATCCGCTTCCTTCAATTCACCTTGCTACCGCTCCCACTCTGTCCTATTCTCTCCCTTCTTCGATCCTGACCTTTCTCTCTGCTTACCTCTATTCCCCTTCGACCCCCTTCCCCCACCCCCTGGTTTCTTCTGTGGGCTTCCTCAGTTGCTTTGTCTCCACTCACTGTCCTCCTCTCCGCGTTTAAAATCTCTCTCTCGGCCATCTTATGCTGGTCGCCTATTCTCGCGAGAACTCGGGGGAGCCCCGTCGCCTTACTGTGATGTCCATCCGATCTCCATTACTGCCCCCTCCAAGATGGCGTCGGTCTACTTCCGGTGGCATGTATCCGGCTGCCGCCATTCTTCGGCCAGCTGCCCACAAGGATGGGTGTTTTACTGCTCAATCTTCCCGCTCTTCCTACCTCTTCTTCCACCGCTGTCCTGGAGTCTGTGTCCCCCATCAATGCCATCTTGCCTGTTGTGCGTTCCACCGCCATCTTGTATTACTCGGCCAGGTAAGATTTATGATTCAGCATTATTTTCACTTCTTCGGTATTTCAGCTTTACAACTTTGGGAGAACAGTCTTTTGGGAGTTCAGAGCAGTGTTAATGTTTACTTTATTAAAAAAAACGGGAACATCGGTAACTTTGAAAAGCTGAACAGGCAATCAACATATTACTCCGCTCCTCTCGGCTAAGTCTTCTGCCTCAACTGCTGCCTCTCGGTTCCCTCTGAATCTGATGGCTTTTTGCCAATCCCCCTCTGGCGACTGCTCTCTGCGTGGGCCCACCGCTGGACCCTCCTTCACCCCCAGTTTGTGGAGAAACTCTTCATCTTCTTCGATCTCCTTGATGGAGATGGCCCTCCCGTTCCTGGTGACCAATAACCCGAAAGGGAAGGTCCATCTGTAACGGATCAGCCTCTCCCAAATGGTCTTCGTTATAGGCTGAAGCTTTCTTCTCCTGGATAAAGTGGCTGGGGATAAGTCTTGGAATATTTGCAGGGTGATATCCTCAAAACGGCAGGCCCCCTCCGTCTTTGTTCTTTGGAATACTGCGTCTCTGGTCCGGAAATAATGGAGCCGTGCTATTACATCCGGCGGTTGCTCCTTGGCTGCTGGCCTGCTTCTGAGGGCCCGATGGCAGCGGTCCATCATGAGCTCCGCTGCAGGTATTTCGGGGAGCAGTGACGCCAGCCAGCGGAAGACAAACCCTTCCACGTCTGTGGTCTCTTCAGGGATGCCGCGAACCCTGATGTGATTGCGGCAATCCCTGTTTTCCGCATCCTCTTGTCGATCTGCTAATTCTGTGATCTGCGTTTGTAAATGTGATGTTCTTTTTTCGGTTTTCTTTATTGTTTTAGCCGCGGCCGCCATCTTTTCTTCTAATGCACCGGTTCTATCTCCCACATGCTGTACCTCCTTTCGGAGTTCTTGTATTTCAGTGTGCAGGAGGGTTTTTATGTCTATGTACTGTATAACCGTACAGGACACCTGCAAGCTCATATTAAACCCCCAAATTAACCACAACATATATATAAGCATATAAGTGTCACAGAGGAGTGCTACTGAGCATGGCAATATATATTTAAAACCAGAGACAGAACATGAAACACAGACAGAGCTCAGTGCACATCCAGTGAAACTTATACATGGTACAGTGCCTAAATATATATGTATAGATATCTATTAAATAAAATGGTCTTTTAGTTTAACATTTTGGCCAAAGTGTTGCAAGCCCCTGAGCCACTACAAGGCAGACCACATCTCAAGGGCCCCTAACACTAATATAGCTCTTAATAACCTGTGCATTGCCAGGAAGAATGATTTATAGTAAATCTGTCAAAATTAGTTGCAAAGTTCTAAGTCTGATTGAAGCTTTTATTAACCTGTACATTACCAGGAAAAACACTCTGTATTAGATTTGTCACAATCATACTACAAGCAAGCAAGTTCCCCAGAGAGTGGGAGATGCTATGGAGTGAGCTTTTAACCATTTAAATGTGGGAGGGGGTGAGCTTCAACAAGATAGGAAGCGCCACCTTCCAATCAGCTAAGACCAGCTGAACAAGAATTGTAAAACATACAAGACACCTGCAAGCTCATATTAAACCCTCAAATTAACCACAATATATATAAGCATATAAGTGTCACAGAGGAGTGCTACTGAGCATGGCAATATATATTTAAAACAACAGACAGAACATGAAACACAGACAGAGCTCAGTGCACAACCAGTGAAACTTATACACGGTACAGTGCCTAAATATATATGTATAGTGTGACATAGTCCAAAGATGTTAGGCAGCTTTCTGCCCCGTTTTAGGTCAGAAAGTGCAGGAATAGTGAAAAATGATCCATTCCACAGCTTCACATTTACTCAGGCTGGTGGATGGAAAATCCAGACCACAGATTATAATGTGTCTAGTTCTCCCTCACCTGCTTTCCTAATCACCAGCACAGGTATTTAGAGCAAAGAGGGTTGCTTTTCAGTCTCTCTTCTTAGAGCCTGGTGTCTGGGGGTTTCGCTGCTCCCCTGCATCCAGTTCGGGGTGGACAGCCCCTTCAAGTATCACAGTGCAAGAGGATTTGCCTGGACACTTGGGACCGAGTTCCCACCACGAACAGATAAGACAAACACATGTTAATTGCCGTATCTAAAAGACTGTATGCTTTATCTAGTGACCCTAAATGAGAGGGCATTGTTTTTAAGCTGGGGAACCAGGTTAGTTGGCCCAGCAGCAGTTAGAGAGGCTGATTCTACTGTGTAGTTAGATCCCTGAATGGGATAGGATTTTGTTTATATGATTTGGTTTTTGTTTCTTGAAGTAACAGTGTGGGAAATACTATAACGCTGATATGAGTAAACCGCTGAAGGTTAATAGCTGAGTGCCTCCTGCCTACATATGTTAAAGCTGCAGTCCCTTACTGGGATGAAAATAAAGCAGGCAGAAGCTTGAGTTAAGCAACATAATACTTTGTATGTTCCTGTTTTTGTATCATTAACCCTAGAAGACTGTGTCGGGAAGATCCCAGACAGACGTCAGCGCTACAAAAGAGGGGCGTTTGTCACATATGGTGGAGAATGTGGGTCGACACTAAAAGGTCTGTGGGTTTGCAAATAAATACGGGAGCGGGCACAGCCATGCTGACAGCTGAAGCCCTGTGTGTGGCCTGGAAGGAGCCCGTGGATCCCGGAGCTTAGGGATCGCTCCTTATGATCAAAACGGACAGTGACGCTCATGTCGTCATTCTTGGGTACATTGATCCATTCGGATGCTTAGTGCAATGAGTTCCTCAAGGGAAGAAGGCCGAGCATGAGCTGCAAGGTCATCCTTTAGAGTGTCGGACAAACCGTGCCAGTATGCTGCGGCAAGAGCCTCGTCGTTCCATTGGGTCTCTGCGGCGATGGTGCGGAACTCCACCGCGTATCTTGCAGCTGGCCTCCGAGCCTGCGTGATATGGAACAAAGAAAAAGCAGCAGTTTCCTTACATGCTGGTGTATCAAACACCTGTTGAAACTCATGCCTGAACTTGGGATAGTCTTGGGTTAACTCAGGTTTGCGTTCCCAGAGGGGAGAAGCACAAGCGAGGGCGTCGCCAGTGAGTAAGGCGTAAATGTAGGCCACCTTGGTACGGCCGGTAGGGAAGAGGAAGGGGGACATCTCAAATTGAACCTCGCATTGATTCAAGAATCCTCGGCAAGCGAGGGGGTCCCCATCGTACCGGTTGGGAGGTGGTATACGTGGTCCTGGATTACTTATAGCCACAGGGACAGAGGGTGACGGGGCAACTGGGGTTTCCTGGAGAGACAAATTGGCAAGTTGTTGTGACATAGTGGTCAGTTGATTACTGACAAATTGCAATTGTTCCATGGAAACACCTTGGCCCACCTCAGGAGGGTCTGCATTTGTTGGGCTCTGCACAATGTAACGCCTGCATGCCAGCAGACCTGGCCAGTCCCCAGTACTGAGGTGGGTAAGGGTATAACATGCACCCACAGCAGTGAGGGCATGCCCGGAGTGTGGTAATGCGTTGCCGGGCCTGGTAAGAAAGGGTTAACGTATACTTGCAGAGTTCGGTGTGAGAGAGTTCAGATAGTAATGTCTGTGTGCCAAAGTTCAAGGATAGGAGAGAGCAGTGTAGTGGTGTCCATAAGCCAATGTTCAGGGGTTGGAGAAAGCAGAGTAGTCAACTCCAAAGCAGTACAAGTTCAAGCCAGGGGAATCCAAACAGGAGCAGGGACAGGAACCAGTGCTGAAACAAACAAGGGAGCTAGGCAGAGATACCGCACACACAGGAGTCACAGGAAAGCTATGCAGGAAGTGGACAGAGTGGGGTTATAAAGGAAGGAGAACCAATAGGGGAGAGAAGAGGAGCAGAGGGTTGAGTGAGAGTTTGCAGGGATAGGTCTGAGAGAGCAGGGGATGAGACAGGGGAATAATTAAGAGATATGGCTTGTAAGTCACGGGGGCGGAGCTAGAGTTTAGGGATGGCAGATAACTTGAGCGTGTGTGCGCGCCCTCTCTAAGGGTAATATGCGCATGCACCGTGCGTGTCACAGCGCACGAGGGATGCTGCGCCGCGGGGGCGCTCGGCAATGAGGACGAGAGGGACGGAGAGACGGAGGAGTGAGGTAATGTGGAGGCTGGGGGAATAGAGACATGCCTGGTGCCGCGGAGGGGAGCAAGTGATTGCGAATGCGTGCGCACATTGCGGAGAACACGCACGTGACCAGAACGCACGTCAAGGTATGCCAACTGTGCCGCAGAGGTACGGCTGCGAGGAATGGAAGGGGGAGAGTGAGGAGGCAGTAAAAACAGAGGTGACGGGGACACGCTGGGAAGTGCGAGTTCCCCAATCCGTTACACTTTTTATCCGTTTCATCGGTCCGAAAGGGATATTAGAAATCCAACCTGGATGGTGTCAACTGGATTTAAGAATAAAATTGTTAGCATCTACGCCCCTGAAGAAAGTTCTCGTATTAATTTTACTATACTCAATATAAATACATAAATCTAAAAATTCTACTTCTAGCGGACTCCACTTACTGGTGAATTTTAAATTCAGAGGGTTATTGTTAAGATGATTTAAAAATAATTCCAAAATGGTTACATCCCCCTTCCAAATGAAGAAGATGGCATGTATGAACCTCTTCCATTGGACTAGGTTCACACAAACTGGTTCTGGGACCCAATAAAATCGGTTTCCCAGCCTCCCTTGAAAATATTCACGTAGCTTGGTGCGAACATGGTCCCAATCGCAGTGCCACAGTTTTGCAAGAAGTACTCTCCATTGAACCAGAAAAAGTTGTGCTCCAAAAGAAATTGGGTACTATCTAATAGGAACACTGCCTGTTTCTCTGGAATATTCCTATCTTGCTCTACGATTTTCCTCACTGCCAAACAACCTTGTTCATGATTTATAGAGGTATTTAGGGAGGTAACATCGGTAGTAACCAAAATGTAACCTTCCCATTCTACTTTATTCAAGATGTCCAATATATGCATTGTATCTCTTAGATAGGATTGTATACCCACTACATATTTACGGAGAAAGACATCTATATACTCTAGTAAGAAATATTCAGTGCGCGCTCATGCTTCCTAAATCATTCTTAAAATAGATCTACTCTTCCCTCTTGCAGCTCCCGTCGTGGGAAGGCACACATCCTCTACCAGCATCCACCGCAGGGAAACTCCAACAGCGGACCAACCATGCAAAAGACAGAGGCACAGGAGCGAACCAAGGGTAAAGTACAGATACAATATCTGTATACATGTATAAAATAAACAGTCCAGTAGTAAAAAGTTCAGTATTTCATCTGTCACACCAGCTGCTGTGGGATCCGGAGGTAGACGCCGAGCTCGCATAGATCAGTCCCGCGCGCTTGGACCAACTGGCTCTGCAATACTGCTGTATTACTTCTGGATCTCGCGCGTTCTAGCGATACCTGTATGAAGTAGTCCACCACGTTCGCCGCATCTATGCAGCTTAACCACTTCCTCCAACAAAGCTGACTCAGTGCAATAGTAACACTGAGCTCCAATGAATTGACAATGAATGAAAACCAAAAAGCAAGGTGCCTGATCTGAACAGTGATATCTCCGCTACGCGTTTCGTACACTCCTGTGCTTCATCAGGCAAATGATTTTCAGTCAATGAGCCTATGGCTGTGAGGAAAATCCTAGAGCAAGATAGGAATATTCCAGAGATACAGGCAGTGTTCCTATTAGATAGTATCCAATTTATTTTGGAGCACAACTTTTTCTGGTTCAATGGAAAGTACTTCTTGCAATGCTGTGGCACTGCAATGGGGACCAGGTTCACACCAAGCTACATAAAAATTTTCATGGGAGTCTGGGAAACCGATTTTATTTGGTCCCAGAACCCGTTTGGTGCGAACCTGGTCCTATGGAAGAGGTTCATAGATGACATCTTCATCATTTGGAAGGGGGATGTAACCACTTTAGCATTCTTTTTAAATCATCTTAACAATAACCCTCTGAATTTAAAATTCACCAGTAAGTGGAGTCCGCTAGAAGTAGAATTTTTAGATTTATGTATTTATATCGAGGATAGTAAAATTATTACGAGAACTTTCTTCAAGGGCGTAGACGCTAACAATTACATTCTTAAATCCAGTTGTCACCATACAGGTTGGATTTCTAATATCCCTTTCGGACAGATGAAACGGATAAAAAGAAATTGTTCACGGGACACAACACAATCAGGCTAACATATTGGAGTCAAGATTCCTGGATAGGAATTATAACCTCACAGTGATCAATGAAGCTAGAAGGAGAACCAATGAAATCAAAAGAGAAGATTTATTGGTCGCTAAGGTGGATAGGAATAGCTCGTCAGACTTCCAAACAGCCTTCATCACCAGATACAATAGAAAAGCAATAGAGATAAAGAAGATAATCGCTAGGTACTGGCACATCTTGAGCGGTGACCCAATTCTAGGCCAGTCAATTGGTGAAAGACCGAAGATTATTTTTAAGAAGGCGGCCAACTTCAAGCAAAAACTTGCGCCAAGTGTCTTTAGAACTAAAACAGTTGAGGAAAGTTGGCTAAAGAAACCTGTAGGTTTCTACAAGAGCATTATGTGCAAGGCCTGTCTATTTGGATCCGAGGACAAATATGATTTTAAGTCGAATAAGACTGGAGAGTGTTTTAAAGTGAAACAATTTATTCATTTCAAAACAAGTAGACTGTTAAGAGCGGATCTTGGAACATATCGGGAATATTAGAAAGCAATTAACTACCCATAGTGTACCAAGACATTTTTCCAAGTTCCACAATGCTGATCCAAGGGGACTTAAGTATAGGGCCAATGAGCATGTAGAGCGAAATTGGAGGGGTGGAGATAGAGACAAGAAACTCATAAAAAGAGAAAGCTACTGGATTTTTAGTTAAATACACTGATAACAGATGGCTTAAACATAGATGTAGACATCGCTGCGTTCCTTTGATCCCATGTCTTTATTTATCCTCTTTTTAATACACCCTCTTTTTCTTTTAAAAATGTTTAATATTATATTTATCTATTTATTAAATATTTTATTGATAATTTCTTTTGACAGTTTTAAGAGATATTTTAGCTATCCATCAGATGCTCTCTCTCTCTCTCTCTCCCTCCCCTTTATATACACTGTTTGCCAGGATAAAAGTACATTGTTTGCCAGGATATGTGTAATGATACACAGTCATCACTTACAATTTCTATTAGTGTATATATATATATATATATATTTGTATTAGTGTAAATTTGTATTGCTAACACTGTGTTTTATTGTCTTTTTTAGCTCCATGAGAGATACATTATCATTTTAGAATAGTGTTTATTGTACTTGTTTTTTAACCATATTAATGTGTTGATTAAAAGTTGTCTGTTTTGCTGTGTTAATGTGCAATTTCATGTAAGTGATTAGCATATTGCTGATGCCCACTTGGTATAGGTGTAGTATAGCCACTACCCCCTTTTTAGGGGCTCATCCGCAATACATAATTATTATTAGATGAAAGCACATTTATCCGGGACCCAATGTCATCCGTCAATCAACTCCTGATGAAGCAAGATTTGTGAAAAGCATAGAGTTGAGGTCGGGCAGTTGGCAGCGTGATCCGGAGGTCTGACGTCAGCAGGTGGTGATACTGACTGGAACGCACGGTGGAACGCGGAAGCAGGAGAAGTTCCGGGATCACGGAGACTGGAGGTGCACCAGCCCTCCGCGTGATGTCTCCTTCAACTGCGGGACACAAGTTGCAACAACCAGAACACTTAGCCATGACGAGGGTTAGAATGTGAGTTGATATCACCTAACCATAAAGAGTGTGTATCCATTATATGTTATTTCCTACACTATCTCGTCTCCATCTCTTTTTTCTTGTGGGGTACATGTGAGGGTGTGCGTTATTCTGCATCTTAAGCCACACACTGACTGCATTGGGACATCCCCTAACCCTGCTCTGGGTGTACAACATCCGCAGTTTCTTTCAAAATTGTGAGTGTACATCTTCTGAAGAGTCTCTACTTATTACTTGCCCTACACCCCTACCACAGACTATTTATACAGGATTGCACTATTCTGTGTTTTCTTTTTCTTTATGCATTACCGCTGACTTGTGCTTCCTTAATGAATCCTGTGAAACTGTTTTTAAACACTGATAAGATTGTAACAATGGTATTTGGGACCAAGACTACATTTTTAAAGCTTCTAGTGACTGAGCTCCAGATCAGAACCAACACTAACACCGCACTAATTCCTATTACTAGTTTTAAATACCTGGGCATGTGGTTTGACATCCGCTTAACATTCGGGATGCACATTGATACCCTGACATCCAAAACCTTTGCCAAACTAGGTGTACTTTATAGGAACAAATCCTCCCTAAGCCTGCTGGTCAGAAAGCATATTGCACAGCAGATGCTAATGCCAATTATCGACTATGAGGACATAGTATAAGGCTCGGCACCACAAACCCACCTTAGCAAACTTGACACTCTCTACAATTCAATATGCTGTTTTGTTCTCCAATGCAACTACAACACACGTCACTGCGAGAAGCTCAAAGAACTAGATTGGTCATCACTTGAGTCTAGGCGCAAAGTTCACCTGTCCTATCTTGCCTTCAAATACTTTCTGGGCAAGCTACCCATCTATCTGAACAAGCTCTTCACCCTTACCACATGCAGCACTTATCATTTGAGATCTGACTCGAAAAGACTGTTCATGGTCCCAAGGCTCAACAAAGTATCCGGGTGCTCCTCTTACCATGCACCCCAAAACTGGAACAACCTACCAGAGACTCTCACATCCACCACCAGTTTAAGTTCTTTCAAAACCAAAGCTGTCTCACATTTTAATCTGGTCTGTAACTGTTACTTACGCCCATAATATATATTATCTTTAACTGTGCACACAATGTCTTGTATATAATGTATACCCTGTTCACTTATGTAACTGTATTTTTAACCATGTACTATTTGTCATTTTAACTCTATGCCCAGGACATACTTGAAAACGAGAGGTAACTCTGAAAGTATTACTTCCTGGTAAAACATTTTATAAATAAAATAAATAAATGTCTCCAACTCCATTCATATATCTCCATCTCTCCTTTCTTCACCACTTTTCAGTTCACATGAACTACTTTCTTACCTGTGCCCTCTGACACTACACAGCTATACCACCTGCACTAAAACACACATCCTCCTCACACATTCTCTTACAATCCATGCTTCTCCTCCTAGCTTCTTTGGATAGCTCTCCCAATCCTGGTCCCTGCCTTATTTCTGTATGCTCTCTTCTTCGCCTGCCAAATGCAACTTCTACTACTTCTGGTGTCAACCCCTCAAACCTCATACCCATCCCCTGTCACCCTCTCTCCTCTCTCCCTTTCTCCTGTGCCCTTTGGAATGCTCGCTCCCTTTCTAACAAATTCCTCTCTGTGCATGACTTCTTTTTCTCTCACTCTGCTCCTCTTTGCTATAACTGAGACCTAGCTCACTCAATCTGACTGTTCTGGAAGCTGCCCTCGCTTATGGTGGCCTTTCTCTCACACTCTGCGCCCTGATGACAGGGGTGGAGGCATTGGGCTCCTCCTCTCTCTGCCATTAACGAACCCTTCCTATTCCTCCATCTCGTGCTCTTCCCTCCTTTTGAGGCTCACATTGTCCATATCTTCTCTCCTCTCCCTGCCAACATGGCGGTCATCTTTCGCCCACCTACTTCTACCCACCCCCTTCTGCCTTTCTCTCTCACTTTGAATCCTGGCTCTTTATTTCCCTCCTCAGGCTCCCCTGTTCTTCTCCGTGGGGACTTCAACTGCCACATTGATGACTCCTCTCTCCTTTGGGCTTCCCGCTTTCTCTCTTTAACCTCTTCTTTTGGCCTTCAACAGTGGACTGCAGCCAGCACCCACAAGGATGGCCAATACCTAGACCTGGTTTTCACTAAAAAAAAAATTCTCTCTCTGATTTCTCCATTTCCCTCTTTCGTCTCTCTGACGATCACTTAATTTTCTCTCTCTCGCTTCTCCCCTTCTCCATCTCCCCCCTCGTTTCTGCAGAAACCTGCGCTCTATTAACCTACCGGCCTTTGAGTCCATTTTACGCTCCCCTCTCTCCTCTTTCAGTTCTGCTCCAGACCCTGACAACCTGGTCAGGAACTACAACTCTGCCTTATCCTTCTCTATTGATCTACATGCCCCACTTTCTCTCTGCCGTCCTTGCCCTTCTAACACCAGACCCTGGCTAAATTTCCACACATGCAGGCTGCGTTCCTCCACTTGTTCCTCTGAATGCCTCTGGAGGAAATCTCACCCTCTCGCAGACTTCCTTCACTACAAATGTATGCTATCCTGTTTCAACTCTACTTTCTCAGGCTAAACAAACATACTTTTCTTCACTAATCAACACAAATAAGTCTAACCCACACCAACTCTTCTGTGTCTTTGACTCTATACTCAGACCACCCTCAGCTGCCTCTTCTTCCTCCATCTCACCTCAGGACTTTGCTAACTATTTATAGGAAAAGGTTGAATCCATACATCAGAACATCCCCTATTTTTCCTCCTCACATCCTACACAGCTTCCTAACTCTCCTCCTGTCTTCCTTGACTCTTTTTCCACTGTCTCAGAGAAGGATGTGTCACTGCTTATCTCCTCTTCTCCCTCTACCACTTGCCCTCTTGACCTCATTTCCTCCCATCTCCTAAAACCCCTTGCTCCTACTATAATCCCTACGCTCACACACATTTGTAACTCCTCCCTGTACTATGGTACCTTTCCCTCCTCCTTCAAACATGCAATAGTTATACCATTACTCAAAAACAGCAAGCTTGACCCTACCTGTCTTTGTAATTATCGACCTGTCTCCCTCCTGCCTTTTGCCGCTAAACTCCTTGAACGTCTTGTATTCTCTCGCTTGCTCCATTTTCTCAACTCCTATTCTCTTCTAGACCCTCTACAATCTGGCTTCCACACTGCTTACTCAACTGAAACAGCCCTCACTAAAATAACTAATGACCTCCATGCTGCCAAAGACAGAGGTCATTACACACTTGTTCATATTACTCAACCTCTCTCCAGCATTTGATGCTGTGGACCACCCTCTCCTTCACATTCTCCATACTCTTGGTATTAATAACAAAGCTCTATGCTGAATATTCTCTTACCTCTCCCATTGTACTTTCACTGTCTCTTCTGCTAACACCTCTTCCTCTATCGATCTCTCTGTGGGGGTACCTCTTCTTTTCTCTATAAATAAAAATAAACCGGCGCCAAAAGGAAAGAAAATCTGACCAAATATAGTCCAATTCAAAGGGTTGGGATGAGTTCCATGGAAGTGTCCTCAATGCAATCTCAAACAAACAAACATATAAGACCACAACATAAAAGAGAAGAAAAAAAGAGAAAAAAGATCATAGTGCAACTAAATACAAACAACAAATCACTGATATAGTTTACAAATATAGACAGTAATTTAATATATAATTAAAAAATACACATAAAAAAAAAACAACAAACAATAGCTGTTTGGGCAGGGAACACACTAATAAAGTGATGGCGTCCAGTGGGGCTAAAACTGAAACCCTACTTACAGCAATGCTGAATTGTATAAGCCTGTATATCAATCACACAGCCCTCCGTGGCCTGGGTAGAGAAAGGAGGTTTCACCACAACGTCCGTGTGCTGCTGCACTGCAGGGAAGCTCCTCTCCCGTGGTATCACACCGCCAGCTGCCTCACTAGTCCACAGACGTATAGGCTCATGAATGGAGGAGCACCAGAGCTCTAAACCGCCGAGGCCTCACTGGGACAGTCACGCGGACCTCAGGTCTCGCAATACCACGTGACGTCACCGCTGTGAGCTGGGACAGGGGAGGGAAGCTCGCAAGTGCCAGGCACTGAGACAGCCGAAGCTGCTGGGGATGGGAAGGCAATTGAACAGGAGATGGAAGCCAAATAGTCCTTGCCAATAGTAATAGTCCACCCTACGCGTTTCGTGACGTCAGTCACTTCGTCAGTACGCACTTTCTCTGTACGCACTTTCTCTAGGTGACCTAATCACATTTCTTGAGTTTAAATATCACCTGTATGCTGATGACACACAAATTTACCTTTTCAATTCCTGACCTTACACCTGCTGTACAGACCAAAGTTTCAGAATGTCTCTCTGCGATAACATCCTGGTTGGCCCTCCGCTGACAAACTTAACATGGCCAAAACAGAGCTTCTCATACATCCTCCCAAACCTGGCCCTACTACCTCCTTCCACATTACTGTTGGAAGTACTATCATTCATGCAGTAGCCTAAGCACGTTGGCTAGGGGTCACACTCGTCTCTTCTCTCACATTCTCCTTTCACATTAAAAAAGTATCTAAAACCTGACGCTTTTTCCTCCGCGTCTCCCCTGCTGAAATCCCTCTCCTGGCTTCCTATCAAATACCACATCTCATACTCAATTCTCCTCAGTTTTAAAGCTTTTCACTCTTCTGCCCCTCCTTACATCTCAGCCCTAATTTCTCGCTATGCATCATCCCGACTCTTGCGTTCTGCTCAAGGATGTCTTCTCTCTACCCCTTTTTTATCTAAAGCCCTCTCCCACCTTAAACCTTTCTCATTGATTGCCCCACACCTCTGGAATTCCCTTCCCCTCAATACCCGACAAGCACCCTCTCAATCCACCTTTAAGACCTACCTTAAGACACACTTGCTTAAAGAAGCATATGAGTAGCACCAGGGCTAATACTATGCACATGATACATAAAGCTTGGCCCCCTGCAGACCCACTTACCAGAATGCCCTCCTACTGTCTCTGTACATTCTTCCTACCTACCAATTAGATTGTAAGCTTTTCGGAGCAGGGACTCCTCTTTCCAAATGTTACTTTATGTCTGAAGCACTTATTCCCATGATTTGTTATTTGTAGTATGTGTTATTTATATGATTATAGACAAAGGAGAACCAGGGGAGCGATGGTACCTTAAAAGAGAAATAAACTACATAGTGCAATACTGTTTCAATATAACACAAGTGAAACTCCCAAGTGTATACTTAAAAGGCTGAGAGATATCAGACTAAGTAGTAAAGTCACAAGCTGGAGCTAATAGGAGGAGGTGCAATCTCAAAAGAGAGAGACACGGAGCCAAAGATAAAAAGTACTGCTGCGGCCGAGTTTATTCGAGCATTTGCCCGTTCTCGGCCGCAGCAGTAACCTGGCGGGCGCCGGAGGGTGCTGGGCGCGCGCCGAAGCAGTGGAAGAGCGCCCTCCGATCGGGGCGCTCTCCCTCCCGCTGCCGGGTCCGCCGGGTCCCCCGGAACCCCCTGCCGCCGTCCCCCACATCGCGGGACACCAGGGCTCCCTCGGGGAGCCCTGGACACGCGTGCAGGGGGCGCAGGCACCCGATGACGCGTGACCGCGCATCGGTGATGCGCGGCACGCTGAGGGAGTGCGGCTAGCACGCCGGGGCATCCCCCGGCTTGCGGTGCTAGCCGTGCTCGAATTAAACGTGTCGGTAGTGTAACACGATTTATCCAAAACAATAAAAATGAAGGCTTACAAGATCCCAATGGGATAACAGCATAGAAGGTTGGTGATCACAGAATCACATCACGCCATCGTTGCTGCTTCAAGCCGCCGTACTGCGTCTCTGCCAGGAGCCGACACGTCACTTCCGGTATTGCGGCCGGTTGAAGGTGACGTCACGGAGTTCCCAGCACTCTCTCTCCCTCTCGATCGTAGGGTCACGCTCTACGCGTTTCGCCGTTCTGAATGACGGCTTCGTCAGGAGTAGCAGTGACCTGTTAGAAGGGTCTTTATATACCCACTAATCTATCAATAACCTCTCCTCCTATAGGTTCATTTGTAAAAGACATCCCTAACCAATGGGCAGATAAACTAAGTGCCCTATTCAGCCAGAGGTAACAAATATTCAAGATTTTATACATTTATTATAAAGATTTTATACATTTATAATCAAGATTTAAACTTTTATAATAAAACGGATAAACCACAAATTAAAAAGATTCTCCTTTACACTCATAAGGAAAGAATCATAAAAAATTAAAACATACACACAAATACAAGAAAAATTATTGAATACATAAATCGCATGTTAATCCCTAATCTCATTGATTCTTTATAAGGGACGACGATTGATGAATCTCGGGAATATGAGATAAAGAAAAATTAGTAAAGAAACAACATAAGAACCATATTACACAAAACCCATATTTAGAGGCATATCATAAATGTGCCAGAAAAGCCTTTATCAACATACATCATGAAAATACATGAACGTGGATGTTATATAAAGCACAGACCGGATGACAAAGATGGATTTAAGTCAATACAGAATTTGATGTGCACCAAAAATTAAAGAAAAGCGCCCAATTCAAAATCTACATTTAGGCCTTGAGGAACTAAGGTTTTTAAAGAAAAAATCCAAAAACTCTCTCTTTTTTTGAGTGTAACATTTCTGTCGCCACCCCTCCAGTGGGGCAGCACATGTTCCAGCACTGTGAACCTCAGGCCAGAAGTGTCACCCTGATGTTTTTGAATAAAATGATTCTTTAATACATGGGTGGTGACACCTCTTCTAACATTACCAATGTGTTCAAGAATACGTGTCCTTACAGGCCTGGTGGTTTGGCCTACATATTGTAGCCCACATGGGCATTGTATCAGCGAAATCACGTAATCAAACTAGGAAATAGAAAGGATTTTTTAGGGGAGGGAGGGTCCACTTCTTTTCAGGGAGTAAATCGATATGCTCCACTGATGGAAAGGGACCCCTCCTCGGAAAATAAAAAAAGAGGAAGAAACGACGAAAACGGGAAAGAGGAAGAAAAAAAGAAATACCTCAAAAAAAGCAAGAGATTGGTAATAACATCTATAATTTGAGTTCTAAAGTACTATCAGAGTCTGAAGAGTCTCTCATCTCAAGAGGTCTGAAGTTTGCCCCTACTGTGGGTCCAAGTAGCTTCGGCCTCTTCTTAGATGCTCAGAGATTTTTGAGAAAATTAATAATTAAAACATTCTTTAGACAAAAAGAGGTAGAGTTAAGAGCCAATGAGAATTTAAAAATAGATTCTGTGAAAGATATTACCAATCAATCCTCAGAGGGAAAACAAATTATGGTACATTCTGGGTTAAAATTGCCATCCACATTTTACCCAAAACATATGAAAGGGAAAAATGTGGATGTTTTTGCACAGCTGGTACAGAGAGATTTTGAAAAACTAGCTGTGTCAGAAGGCAAATTTGACAATAATTTGAACAAAAGTGAGAGAGAAGCACTTAGAACCCTTCAAAAAGTTACCAGTGTGATTATAAAACAGGCTGATAAGGGGGGAGAGTTGCTATTATTAACAGAAGCGACTATATTACTGAGTCCAATAGGATTTTAGGTGACTAACACACATATATGTCTTTAAAAAAAGATCTAACATTAGATTTTTTGAATGAATTAAAAGTACTGCTAGATAGAGGAAAAGCTGATGGGGTAATAACTGAGAGTGAATGTAATTTTCTCTACAGATAACATCCCATCAGACCTATTTTCTATTATCTCCCTAAACTCCACAAGAGTCTGATTAACCCCCCAGGGAGACCTATAATAGCAGGAATTGACTCCCTGACATCTAACTTATCCGCTTACATAGATACTTACCTGCAAAAATATGTGAAAAAAGTCCCGTCATATCTTAAAGATACGACAGATATCCTACGCATCTTGGATAATCAAGTGTGGGAAGAAGGGTGGTTTTTAGCAACATGTGATATAACTTTATTATATACGTGTATCAGCCACGAAGATGGACATGAAGCTATTGATAGAGCACTGTCGAGAGATCAGGATATGCCCCATGAACAAGCGAACTTTATCTTAGATGGGATTAAGTTTATCCTCGAACATAATTATTTTATGTTTGAGGGAGCATATTATCTCCAGAAATGTGGCCCTGCCATGGGCACAAAGAATGCACCCAGCTATGCAAATCTTCTCATGGGTTCATGGGAGGAAGACCATATTTGGTCCATTGCAGAACTGGGTGTGGATTTGTGCCTGTGGCGGAGATACATAGATGACATATTTTTCATCTGGAGAGGAGATGAGGAAGGTCTGGTGAGATTCAACCATTATCTAAATGATAATCTACTTAATCTTAAATTTACCTGTGAGTACAGTCGGGAAAGAGTTAATTTTCTGGACCTGACAGTTCTTATTGAGAATGGATCAATCAGCACACAGACTTTCTTCAAAGATGTTGATATTAACAACTATATATCACCCTCAAGTTGCCATCACCCCAAATAGCTACAAAATGTGCCATATGGCCAACTAAGGAGGATTAGGAGAAACTGTTCTGATATCAACAGCTTTCAGAAACAGTCTCTTTTTGTGCAGAATAGGTTTAAAGAAAAAAAGTATGAGGATAAGATTATTCAAGATGCGGTAGAGAAAGCAGGCGGTCTAGAAAGAAAAGATCTGTTGAATGATAAAATAAAAATAAAGTCTAATAAGAATTTTGACTTTTCATTTTTTACAAACTATAATAGACAATCAGAGAAAATCGTTAAAATCATACGTAAATATTGGCATATTGTCAAAAATGACTCAGTATTAGAAGATATAGTTCCTGAACAGCCAATGGTAATCTTAAAAAAGGCTTAAATAAATAAATTAGCACCTAGTGCTTTACCAAAAGTTTTAAAAGAAGGGAATAGATGGCTACCTCAAATAAAAGTTTTTTTCGGCTGTACAACATGTATGGCGTGCAGGCACAGATCCGATGACAAATTTGGAATTATGTCAAATATTTCCAAACAGAAAATTCAAATAAAACAACTTATCACATGTAAGACAGATTCCGTGATTTACCTTATACAATGCCCATGTGGGCTACAATATGTAGGCCAAACCACCAGGCCTGTAAGGACACGTATTCTTGAACACATTGGTAATGTTAGAAGAGGTGTCACCACCCATGTATTAAAGAATCATTTTATTCAAAAACATCAGGGTGACACTTCTGGCCTGAGGTTCACAGTGCTGGAACATGTACTGCCCCATTGGAGGGGTGGCGACAGAAATGTTGCACTCAAAAAAGAGAGAGTTTTTGGATTTTTTCTTTAAAAACCTTAGTTCCTCAAGGCCTAAATGTAGATTTTGAATTGGGCGCTTTTCTTTAATTTTTGGTGCACATCAAATTCTGTATTGACTTAAATCCATCTTTGTCATCCGGTCTGTGCTTTATATAACATCAACATTCATGTATTTTCATGATGTATGTTGATAAAGGCTTTTCTGGCACATTTATGATATGCCTCTAAATATGGGTTTTGTGTAATATGGTTCTTATGTTGTTTCTTTACTAATTTTTCTTTATCTCATATTCCCGAGATTCATCAATCGTCGTCCCTTATAAAGAATCAATGAGATTAGGGATTAACATGCGATTTATGTATTCAATAATTTTTCTTGTATTTTTGTGTATGTTTTAATTTTTTATGATTCTTTCCATATGAGTGTAAAGGAGAATCTTTTTAATTTGTGGTTTATCCGTTTTATTATAAAAGTTTAAATCTTGATTATAAATGTATAAAATCTTTATTATAAATATATAAAATCTTGAATATTTATTACCTCTGGCTGAATAGGGCACTTAGTTTATCTGCCCATTGGTTAGGGATGTCTTTTACCAATTAACCTATAGGAGGAGAGGTTATTGATAGATTAGTGGGTATATAAAGACCCTTCTAACGAAGCCGTCATTCAGAACGGCGAAACGCGTAGAGCTTGACCCTACGATCAAGAGGAAGAGAGAGTGCTGGGAACTCCGTGACGTCACCTTCAACCGGCCGCAATACCCGAAGTGACGTATCGGCTCCTGGTAGAGACGCAGTACGGCGGCTTGAAGCAGCAACGACGGCGTGATGTGATTCTGTGATCACCAACCTTCTATGCTGTTATCCCATTGGGAATTTGTAAGCCTTCATTTTTATTGTTTTGGATAAATCGTGTTACTTTTTATCTTTGGCTCCGTGTCTCTCTCTTTTGAGATTGCACCACCTCCTATTAGCTCCAGCTTGTGACCTTACTACTTAGTCTGATATCTCTCAGCCTTTTAAGTATACACTTGGGAGTTTCACTTGTGTTATATTGAAACAGTATTGCACTATGTAGTTTATTTCTCTTTTAAGGTACCATCGCTCCCCTGGATCTCCTTTGTCTATGTTCGTGTGGACTCCGAAACAGTCCTTCTAAGGGTTTGAGTGTGTTTTTTGTACGTATTATATTGCACATGATTTTATTGATTTATCACTTTGCACTGTTATTTTCACTTGTTCTTTTGTTTACATATTATTAGTATTCACTTGCACATTTTGAGTATTAAGAGTATTTAGAGCGCCATCTAGTGTTGTTTGCTTTATTTATATGATTGTTGTGAGGATCCGTGAGGATCTGTGAGACTCGCCACCCTCGGCACGCCTCCCGTTTGCCTCGCTCTGTGATCGGGTGCACCGCTGCTCCCTCTCCCGTCAGTGTACTACCGGCTCTATCCTCCTCCAGCCGCCGGACTACTGGCGCCCGTGCAGACATAAATACAGAGTCTCCTGATCCCGCTTCTAGGTTGTGCCCATGCAGGGGTGTTGTCAGCGTGCCTCGCAGACACATAATGCGCGCTCTACCAGTGCCTGCTCTGCGTCATCAACCCGCAGCTGCTACAACTGCATGACTGCAACCAATCAGAGCCCGTGCTGATGGTGCGCCTCCACTGTGCTCCTCACTCATTGGGTCTCCTCCCTATTATATGCTCAGCCGGACCACTGGATCATCGGCTGAGCATAATCTCTGTTCCTGACCCAGCTATCCCTTGGACTCTGCTCTTCTATACTCCTGACCCCGGCTACCATCGACAATCCTCCTCTCTCTAATCCTGACCTCGGCATACGTACCATGACTATTCTCCTCTTTCAAACCCTGACCTTGGCTAATAGTACCTGCAACGATCTGCACCTCTCCAATCCAGACCCCGGCAAGTATCTCAACTATCCATTCCTCTCTAACCCCGACCCGGCTACCTCAACCAATCTACACTCCAGACGTGCCCACACGGCTGTGGGTTGGTGTTTATCTAATTCGAACCTCGGCCATGCGGTCCCACCTTTTTTGTGGTGAGCACTCCATGACAATTGTCATGTTTATTACTACTGTGAAGCACTGTGTACATTAATGGCGCCACATAAATAAAGCCATACATACACACTGTACATACTTTGTTGCTGGTGAAATGTCCTGTCCTCCAACCTTAAGAGATGACTCTGAGTCCTTTATACTGCCCTTGGGATGAATAGTTCTTTTGAAAGCTCCTTGTACTGTCCCATAATATATTTGTATATAGTTATCATATCCCCTCTCAGACGCCTCTATTTTTTTTTTTAACAATCTTTTCCTTTATTGGAGACTTGTAGCAGGAATACAGAGATTGGTAACATTGTAACATTGACAGTGTAGTCATAGGCACATGACTGCAGATTATACAAGTAAAATCCAATAAACCATTTTCTATGTTTAGGTGTAGGTTGAAAGGAAGACAAAGGAAGGGGGAGAGGTGGGAGAGACAAAGAAAGATGGGTGGGGGGGACAGGGGTGGGATGGGAGTGGATGGGAGGAGATCTGGTGGGAGATGGGAATTCGGGCGTCCCCGTTCCCATCCAGCCAAGTGGGGGTCAATTTAGGGCCAGGATCAGTAGGAGGTGTGGACCCCCAGGGCCAGGCCATGGTTCCCAGGTTTGATAGAATTGGGGCATCTTCTGCTTTTTCATGGCTGTGAGCCTTTCCATGCTCATGACCATGTTTATTCTTTTGTGCTTTCGGAGGGTGCTTTTATTTGTTTCCATGCCGCTGTGATTGAGCACCTAGCGGCTGTCAAGATAGATTAGGTCAACCTGGATAGTGGTGTAGGGAGGTCTTCTATTGATTTTCCTAGCACATAAGTCAGAGTGTCCAAGGGGATTTCCAGCCCTAGGGTTTCATGGAGAAGTTTCTGAACCCTGGTCCAGAACCTCTGGATCTCTGGGCATGACCACCAAATGTGGGACATGTCTCCTCTTTGACCACATCCTCTCCAGCACAAGTCTGGTGTGCCGGGGAAGATCTGGCTCAGTCTACTCAGGGTTAGGTACCACTGATATAACATTTTATAGACATTTTCTTTTGTTATAGTACAAATCGATGTTTTGGTAGCTGATTCCCAGACTTCTTCCCAGTCTTCAATGTCCATTTGTAGATTTAGGTCAGCATTCCATTTTTGCATATAGGTAATGGACGGGAGGGGGGGGGGAGTGTCGACTCCATCCCCCTGTAAATCTTGGAGATTAGTCCTCTCTGGTACTCGCCTTTAATACAGAGAGATTCAAATTTGGTCAAGGCGGGAAATTTGGAGTTTTAGGAGAGAGCTCGAAGAAAATGTCTGATTTGTAGGAATTTAAACAGATGGAGGGCATGTGATTGGTACTTATCTTTGAGCTCTATGAAGGACAGAATTTCCTCTTTCTTCAGCAGAGTAGAGAGCCCCACATGCAGGCTGCGTTCCCTCCCCTTGTTACACTCTACTGAATGCCCTCTGGAGGAAATGGGAAATTCTCACCCGTCTCGGCAGACCTTCCTTCACTACAAATGTGATGCTATCCTGTTTAAACTTTACCTTCTAAGGCCTAAACAAACATACTTTCTTCACTAATGTCAACACAAAAATAAGTCTACCCACACCAATCTTCTGTGTCTTTGAATCTATACTCAGACCACCCTCAGTGCCTCTTCTTCCTCATTCACCTTCAGGACTTGCTAACTATTGATAGGAAAAGGTTGATGAATCCATACATCGAACATACCCTATTTTTCCTACCTCACATCCTGACAAAGCTTCCAACTCTCATCCGTGTCTTCCTTGACTCTTTTTCCGACTGTCTAGAGAAGGATGTGTCCACTGCTTATCTCCTCTTCTCCTCTACCACTTGCCCTCTTGACCTCAATTCTCCCTCTCCAAAACCCCTTGTCCTACTAAATCCTAACGCGGTCACACACATTGTAACTCTCACGGTAATATGTGGACCTTTCCCTCCCCAGCTTCCAAAAATTGCAATAGTTATACCATTGAACGCAAAAAAACAGCAAGCTTGCCCTACCTGTCTTTGTAATTTATCGAACCTGTCTCCCTCATGCCTTTTTGCCGACTCTAAACTCATTGAACGTCTTGATATGTCTCTCAGAAGGCTCCATTTTCTCACCCCATCCTATTCTCTTCTAGGGTGACCCGCTAAATCGGCTGCTTCACCAACATTGCTTATCAACTGAAACAGCCTCACGAAATAACTAATGAACTCCACTGCTGCCAAAGACAGAGGTCATTACACACGTTATATTAACTCAATCTCGCCAGCATTGAGTGCTGTGGACCACCCTTCTCCTACATTCTCCCTACTCTTGGTATTAATAAAACAAAGCTCTATGCTGAATTATCTTACCCTCCCATTGTACTTTCACTGTACTCTCTGCAACACCTCTGTCCTCTATCGATATATCTGTGGGGGTACCTCTTCTTTTCTCTATAAATAAAAATAAACCGGGGCGCCCAAAAGGAAAGAAAATCTGACAAATATAGTCCATTAAAAGGGTTGGGATGAGTTCCATGGAAGTGTCCTCAATGGCAATATCAAACAAACAAACATCTAAGACCACAACATAAAAGAGAAAGAAAAAAAGAGGAAAAAAGATCATGTGGCAACTAAATAACAAACAACAAATCATGATATGTTACAATATCGACAGTAATTTAATTATATAATTAAAAATACACATAAAAAAAAAACAACAAACAATAGCTGTTGGGGCAGGGAACACACTAATAAACAGTGATGGCGTCTCGTGGGGCTAAAAACTGAAACCTACTTACAGCAATGCTGCTGAATTGTATAAGCAGGTATATCAATCACACAGCCTCCGCCGTGGGCATGGGTAGAGAAAGGAGGTTCACCACAACGTTCCGTTGCTGCTGAACTGCAGGGAGCTCATCTCCGCGTGGGGATTATCAACCACCGCCAGACCTGACCTCATAGCCCGACAGTATATGGCTATCAGAATGAGGGAGCAACAGAGCTCTAAACCGCCGAGGCCTCCACTCGGGAACGTCACGTCGGACCTCCAGGTCTCGCAATACCTAGACTCTACGTCACGCTGCTGTGAGCTGGGACAGGGCGCAGGGTACGCTCCAAGTTCAGGCACTGACAGCCACGAAGGCTGTGTGGGATGGGGAGGCAATTGAAACAGGAGTGGAAGTCCAATAGTCCTTTGCCAAACTAATAGTTAATAGTCACCCTACGCCGTTTCGGTGACGTCAGTCACTTCGTCAGTACGCACTTGCTTGTACGCATTTCTCTAGGTGACCCGTAATCAACATTTCTTGGTTATCATATCACTCTGTCATGCTGAGCTGACACTAACAAATTTACCTTTTCATTCCTGACCTTACACCCTGCTTACAAGACAACGTTTTCAGAATGTTCTCTGCGATAACATCTGGTTGGCCCCTCGCTGACACACTTACCATACATGGCCAAAACAGGCTCTCTCATACACCTCCATCGCTCCCAAACTCGGCCTACTACATCCTTCACATTACTGTGTGACAGTACGTAATCATCAGTGCCAGTGTAGCCTAAGCACTGTTGGATAGAGCGTCCACCACTCGTCTCTTCTCTCACATTCTCCCTTCAATTTATAAAAAGTCATCTAAAAAAACCTGACGCTTTTTCCTCCGCGTCTCCCTGCTGAAATCCCTCTCCTGGCTCCTACCTCAATACACATCTCATACTCAATCTATGCAGTTTTAAAAGCTTTTCACTCTTCTGCCCCTCCCTTACACTCACCCTAATTTCTCGCTATGCATACATCCCGACGCTATTGCGTTTGCTTCAAGGATGTCTTATCTCTTAACCCTTTTGTATCACTAACAGCCACTCTCCACCTAAAACCTCTTCCTCATTGATTGCCCACACACTATGGAATTCCCTTCCCCTCATACCCGACAAGCACCCCTCTACAATCCACCTTTTAGACCTACCTCGAACACACCCACTTGCTTAACAGAAGCGCATATGATAGCACCAGGGCTAATACTATGCACATGATACACATAAAGCTTGGCGCCCCTTCAACCCACTTACCAACGAATGCCCTCCTACGTGTCTCTGTACATTCCATTCCTACCGCTACCAATAGTAGATTTGTAAGCTTTTCGAGCAGGGATCTCCTCTTTCCAAAAGTTACTGTGTATGTTGAAGCACTTATTCCCATGATTTCTTATTGTAGTATGTGTTATTTATATATTATAACAAAGGATGAACCGGGGAGCGATGGTACCAAATTAAAAAGCAAGACATAATACTAATAGTGCAATACTTGTTTCAATATAACCACCACAGTGAAATCCCAAGTGTATACTTAAAAGGCCTAGGATATCAGACTAAGTAGTAAGTTCACAAGCTGGATCTTATAGAAGGAGGTGCAATCCAAAGAAGAGAGAGAGACGAACGGAGCCAAAGATAAAAGGTATCTGCTGCGGCCACGATTTATTCGAGCACTTCGCCCGGTTCTCGGCCGGCAGCAGTAACCTGGCGGCCGCAGGAGAGGTCTGGGAGCGCCGAAGCTGGACAGAGCGCCCTCCATTCGGGGCGCTCTCCCTCCCCGCTTGCCTGGGATCGCCGGTTCTGCACCCGCGAACCCCCTGCCGCCTTCGCTCCCACATCAGCGGGGACACCAGGGCTCCCTCGGGGAGTTCTGGGACACCGGCAGGTGGTCGCAGCACCGATTACGCGTGACACGCAGCCGTGCGGGCATCGTGTAGCACGGCAGACCTGAAGTGGCGGCATAGCAACCGGGGCTCCCCCGGACTTGCGGTGCAGCGTGGCATCGAATTAAACGTGTCCGGTCGTGTAACACGATTATCCAAAACAATAAAAATGAAGGCTTACAAGATCCAGAATTGCGATACAGCTAGAAGTGGTGATACAGAATCACATCACGCCTCGGGTTCTGCTTCAAGTCCGCCGTATGCGTCTTGCCAGGAGCCGACACGTCCACTACCGGTATTGCGGCCGGTTGAAGGTGACGTCACGGAGTTCCAGCACCTGCACTCATGCTCCCTTCGATCGTAGGGTCAACGATTACGCGTTTCGCCGTTCTAGATGACGCATTCGTTCAGTGATATCACACTGACCTGTTAGAAAGGGTCTTTATATACCCACTAATCTTCAAAAACCTCTCTCCTATAGGTTCAGTTGTAAACAGCACCAATGGCTAAAAAACAACATGCAGAAGAATAAGAGTGCCTATCGAGCCAGAGGTAACAAATTTCGTTTAAATTATTATAAAGATATTTAATTTTACATTTATAACATCAAGATTTAAACTTTTAATAATAAACGATAAAACCACAAATTAAAAAGATTTCTCCTCTACAACATCATAAGGAAGAATCATAAAAATACTAAAAAAACATACAACAAAATCGGTACCCAATAAAGAAAACTTATATGCAATACCACTAAATCGCATTTAATGACCCTCAATCTCGATTGATCTTTATAAGGGGACGACGATGATGAATCGTACGGGAAATAGAGAAAAGAAAAAATTAGTAAAGAAACAATCATAAGAACCATTTACACACAAACCCAGATATTAGAGGAATCTATCATAAATGTGCCAGACAAGCCTTATATCAACATAAATCATGAAAAACATGAACTGGATTGTTAAATGAAAGCAGCCAGACCGGAGACGAAAGATGGATTAAGAGCAATACAGATGTTGAATGTTCACCAAAAATTAAAGAAAAGCGCCCAAGTTCAAATCTACATTTAGGCGCTTGAGGAAACTAAGTTTTTAAAGAAAAAAATCCAAAACTCTCTCTTTTTTGAGGTGCAACCATTTCTGTGCCACCCCTCGATCGGGGCAGCACATGTTCCAGCACATGTGGAGACCTCAGGCCAGTAAGTGTCACCCTGATGTTTTCTGAATAACAAATGATTCTTTTCTGTGAATACAGGTGGGACACCTCTTCACATTACCAATGTGTTCAAGAATACGTGTGTCCTACCGGCTGGGTGGTTTGCCTACATGATGTAGCGCACACATGGTCAATTGATGATCAGCGCGAAATCACGAATAAAACTAGGAAAAAGAAAGATTTTTTGCAGCGGGAGGGAGGGTCCACTGTCTTTAAGGGGTAGTAAATCGATATGCTCCACTGATGGAAAGGGACCCCTCCTCGGAAAATAAAAAAAGAGGAAGAAAACGACGAAAACGGGAAAGAGGAAGAAAAAAAAAGAAATACCTCAAAAAAAAAAGCAAGAGATTGGTAATAACATCTCTATAATTTGAGTTCTAAAGTACTATCAGAGTCTGAAGAGATCTCATTCTCAAGAGGTCTGAAGTTGCCACCTACTGTGGGTCCAAGTAGCTTTCGGCCTCTTCTTAGATGCTCGAATTTTGAGAAAATTAATAATATTAAACATTCTTTAGACAAAAGTAGGTAGAGTTAAGAGCCAGAGACCAATGAGAATTTAAAAATAGATTCTGTGTGAAAGAGTATTACCAATCAATCCTCAGAGGGAAAAACAAATTATGGTACATTCTGGGTTAAAAATTGCCATCCACATTTTCCCAAAACATATGAAAGGGAAAAATTGGTGTTTTTGCACACGTGGTACAGAGAGATTTGAAAAACTAGCTGTGTCAGAAGGCAAATTTGACAATAATTTGAACAAAAGTGAGAGAGAAGCACTTAGAACCCTTCAAAAAGTTAACAGTGTGAGATAAAACAGGTGATGATAAGGGGGGAGAGTTGCATTATTAACAACAGAAGCGACTATATTACTGAGTCCAATAGGATTTAGGTGACTAACACACATATATGTCTTAAAAAAGATCTAACATTAGTTTTTTGAATGAATAAAAGTACTGCTAGATAGAGGAAAAGCTGATGGGGTAATAAATGAGAGTGAATGTTAATTTTTCTACCAGATAAACATCCATCAGACCTATTTTCTATTATCTGCCCTAAATCCACAAGAGTCTGATTAACCCCCCCGAGGAGACCTATAATAGCAGAATTGACTCCCTGACATCTAAATTATGGGTCGCTTACATAGTATACTTACCTGCAAAAATATGTGAAAAAAGTCCCGTCATATCTTAAAGATACGACAGAATCCACGCATCTTGGATAATCAAGTGTGGGAAGAAGGGTGGTTTTAGCAAACATGTGATAACTTATTATATAAGTGTATCAAGCCACGAAGATGGACATGAAGCTATTGATAGAGCACTGTCGAGAGATCAGGATTGCCCATGAACAGAGAACTTATCTTAGATGGATTAAGTTTATCCTCGAACATAATTATTTATGTTGAGGGAGCATATTATCTCCAGAAATGTGGCCCTGCCATGGGCACAAAGAATGCAACCCAGCTATGCAAATCTTCTCATGGGGTGTTTAATGGGAGGAAGACCATATTTGGTCCATTGCAGAACGGGGGTGGATTTGTGCCTGTGGCGGAGATAAATAGATGAAATATTTTCATCTGGAGAGGAGTGAGGAAGGTCTGGTGAGATTCAACATTATCTAAATGAGATATCTACTTAATCTTAAAATTTACCTGTGAGTACAGTCGGGAAAGAGTTAATTTATGCGACCGACAGTTCTTATTGAGAATGTATCAATCAGCACACACGACTTTCTTCAAGATGTGAATTAACAAATACATATATTACCCTCAAGTTGCCATCACCCCAAATAGCTACAAAATGTGCCATATGGCCAACTAAGGAGGATTAGGAGAAACTGTTCTGATATCAACAGCTTTCAGAAACAGTCTCTTTTTGGCAGAATAGGTTTAAAGAAAAAAGTATGAGGATAAGATATTCAAGATGCGGTTAGAGAAAGCAGCGCGGTCTAGAAAGAAAGATCTGTTGAATGTAACATAAAATAAAGTACTAATAAGAATTTTGACTTTCATTTTTTACAAACATAATAGACAATCAGAGAGAGAAAATCGTTAAAAATAACGTAAATATTGGCATATTGTCCAAAAATGACTCAGTATTAGAAGATATAGTTCCTGAACAGCCAATGGTAATCTTAAAAAAGGTTAAATAATAAAAATTAGCACCTAGGGCTTACACCAAAGTTGTAAAAGAAGGGGAATAGATGGCTACCTCAAATAAAGTTTTTTTTCGGCTGTACAAAATGTATGCGTGCAGGCACAGATCCGATGACAAATTTGGAATTATGTCAAATATTTCCAAACAGAAAATTCAAAATAAAAACTTATCACAGTAAGACAGATTCCGTGATTTACCTTATACAATGCCCATGTGGGCTACAATATGTAGGCCAAACCACCAGGCCTGTAAGGACACGTATTCTTAACACATTGGTAATGTTAGAAGAGGTGTCACCACCCATGTATTAAGAATCATTTTATTCAAAAACATCAGGGTGACACTTGGCCTGAGGTTCACAGTGCTGGAACATGTACTGCCCCATTGGAGGGGTGGCGACAGACGAAATGGCACTCAAAAAAGAAGGAGTGAGTTTTGGATTTTTCTTTAAAAACCTTAGTTCCTCAAGGCCTAAATGTTAGATTTTGGAAGGGGCGCTTTTCTTTAATTTTTGTGACATCAAATTCGTATTGACTTAAATCCTCTTTGTCATCCGGTCTGTGTTATATAACATCAACATTCATGTATTTTCTGATGTATGTTGATAAGGCTTTTCTGGGCACATTATGATATGCCTCTAAATATGGGTTGTTTGTTAATATGGTTCTTATGTTTGTTTCCTTTACTAATTTTTCTTTATCTCATATTCCCGAGATTCATCAATCGTCGTCCTTATAAAGAATCAATGAGATTAGGGGATTAACATGCGATTTATGTTATTCATAATTTTTCTTGTATTTTTGTTGTATGTTTTAATTTTTTATGATTCTTTCCTATGAGTGTAAAGGGAATCTTTTTAATTTGTGGTGTTATCCGCTTTTATTAATAAAGTTTAAATCTTGATTATAATGTATAAAATCTTTATTATAAATATATAAAATTTGAATATTTTTTACCTCTGGTGAATAGGGCACTTAGTTTATCTGCCCATTGGTTAGGGATGTCTTTTACCAATAACCTATAGGAGGAGAGGTTATGATAGATTAGTGGGTATATAAAGACCCTTCTAACGAAGCCGTCATTCAGAACGGCGAAACGCGTAGAGCTTGACCCTACGATCAAGAGGAAAGAGAGTGCTGGGAACTCCGTGACGTCACCTTCAACCGGCCGGCAATACCCGAAGTGACGATAGGTCTGGTTAGAGACGCAGTACGGCGGTTGAAGCAGCAACGACGGCTGATGGATTCTGGACACCAACCTTCTATGCTGTTATCCCATTGGGAATTTGTAAGCCTTCATTGTATTGTTTTGGTATAATCGGTACTTTTATCTTTGGTCCGTGTCTCTCTCTTTTGAGATTGCAAACCCTCCTATAGCTCCAGCTTGTGACCTTACACTTGGTCTGATATCTCTCAGCCTTTTAAGTATACAATGGGAGTTTCCTGTGTTATTTGAAACAGTATTGCACTATGTCGTTTATTTCTCTTTTAAGGTCCATCGCTCCCCTGTATCTCCTTTGTCTATGTTCGTGTGGACTCCGAAACAGTCCTTCTAAGGGGTGAGTGGTTTTTTGTACGTATTATATTGAACATGATTTTAGCTGATTATACTTTGCACTGTATTTTCACTTGTTCTTTTGTTACATATATTAGTATTCACTGCACATTTTGAGTATTAAGAGTATTTAGAGCGCCATCTAGTGTTGTTTGCTTTATTATATGATTGTTGTGGGATCCGTGCAGGATCTGTGAGACTCGCCACCCTCGGCACGCCTCCCGTTTGCTCGCTCTGTGATCGGTGCACCGACCTGCTGCTCCCTCTCCCCGTCAGTGTACTACCGGCTTATCTCCTCCAGCCGGCGGATATACTGGCTCGCGTGTAGACATAAATAACAGAGTCCTGATCCGCTTCTAGGTTGTGCCCATGCAGGGGTGTTGTAGCGTGCCTCGCAGACACATAATGCGCGCTCTACCGTGCCTGCTCTGCGTCATCAACCCGCAGCTGCTACAACTGCATGACTGCAACCATCAGAGCCCGTGCTGATGGTGCGCCTCCACTGTGCTCCTCACATCATTGGGTCTCCTCCCTATTATATGCTCAGCCGGAACTGGATCATCGGCTGAGCATAATCTCTGTTCCTGACCCAGCTATCCCTTGGGACTCGCTCTTCTATACTCCTGACCCCGGCTACCACGACAATCTCCTCCTCTACTCCGACCTCGGCATACGTTACCATGACTATTCTCCTCTTTCAAAACCCTGACCTTGGCTAATAGTACCGAACGATCTGCACTCTCCATCCAGACCCGGCAAGTATCTCAACATCCATTCCTCTCTAACCCCGACCCGGCTACTCAACCAACTACAATCCAGACGTGTCCCACAACGGCTGTGGGGTTGGTGTTTTCTAATTCGAACCTAGCCATGCGGTCCCACCTTTTTTGTGGTGAGCACTCCATGACAATTGTATGTTTATTACTACTGTGAAGCACGTTGTACATTTAATGGCGCCACATAAATAAAGCTCCATACATACACACTGAACATACCTTGTGTTGCTGGTGAAAGTCCTGTCCTCCAACCTTAAGAGATGACTCTGTCCTTTATACTGCCCTTGGGATGAATAGTTCTTTTGAAAGCTCCTTGTACTGTCCCATAATATATTGTATTATGTTATCATATCCCTCTCAGACGCCTCATTTTTTTTTTAAACAATCTTTCCTTTATTGGGAATTGTAGCAGGAATACATGAGATTGACACATTGGTAACATTGACATGCAGTGTAGTCATAGGCACATGACTGCAGATTATACAAGTAAATCCAATAACCATTTTCTATGTTTAGTGTAGGTTGAAAGGAAGACAAGGAGAGGGGGAGGAGGTGGGAAGACAAAGAAAGATGGGTGGGGGGGAACGGGTGGGATGGGAGTGGATGGGAGGAGCTACTGGTGGGAGATGGGAATGTAGGGCGTCCCCGTTCCACATCCAGCCAAGTGGGGGTCATTTAGGCCAGGATCAGTAAGGAGGTGTGGACCCCCACGGGCCAGGCCATGGTTCCCAGGTTTGATAGAATTGGGCATCTTCTGCTTCTTTCATGGCTGTGAGCCTTTCCATGCTCAACCCTGTTTATTCTTTTGTGCTTTCGGAGGGTTGCTTTTATTTGTTCCATGCGCTGTGATTGAGCACTAGCGGCTGTCCAAGATAGATTAGGTCAACCGGATAGTGGGGTAGGGAGGGTTTCTATTGATTTTCCTAGCACATAAGTCAGAGTGTCCAAGGGGATTTCCAGCCCTAGGGTTTCATGGAGAAGTTCTGAACCCTGGTCCAGAACCTCTGGATCTCTGGGCATGACCACCGAAATGTGTGGGACAGTCTCCTCTTGACATCCTCTCCAGCACAGTGTGGTGCCGGAGGGAAGATCTGGCTCAGTCTACTCAGGGTTAGGTACCAACTGATTAACATTTTATAGACATTTCTTGTGTTTAGTACAAATCGTGCTTTTGGTAGCTGATTCCCCAGACTTCTTCCCAGTCTTCAATGTCCATTTGTAGAATTTAGGTCAGATTCATTTTGCAATAGGAATGGACGGGAGGGGGGGGGGGAGTGTCGACTCCATCCCCTGTAACTCTGGAGATTAGTCCTCTCTGGTAACTCGACTTTAAACAGAGAGATTCAAATTTGGTCAAGGCGGGAAATTTGGAGTTTTAGAGAGAGCTCGGAGAAAGAAAATGTCTATTTGTAGGAATTTAAACAGATGGGGGCATCATGTGATTGGTCACTTATCTTTGAGCTCGTATGGAAGGCACAGATTTCCTCTTTCTTCCCAAGTAGAGAGTGACTGCAGCGACGCGATCCAAAGAAGAACAGGTTGGCCAAAAATATCTGATCTTTATTGAAGTGTCAAAAATCAAGGGATCAATCCCTTGATTTTATGACACTTCAATTAAAGATCAGATATTTTGGCCAGCCTGTTCTTTTCTTTGGATCGCGGTGCGCTGCTCACTCTCTACTTTGCTGGGACTACACTCTCTACAGCAAGCACGCGATGGAGGGGGAGACTCTGGTGAGCGTCGGTACAGTGGATACTCAGGGCCACCACATGAGGTGGAGGAGGCGCTCTGGACTCCTACCCCCACCTAGGGTATCTGGTGCCCCTATTTTTGAATACTCAAATGCATGCATTGATATAATCAATATCCGCAGTGTTACTCCCCTCTTTCCTGTGTATAGGACACTTTTGAGCACCTTACCTCACCCTAACTCTTTCTTCAGCAGATCTGCAAATTGACCAAATTGTTTGTGTGAACACCCAGGCGGGAATTCTGGGTTTCCAAAGATGGGGTGAGTTGAGAGGGGGACTGATGATAGGCCGCACTTCCTTTGTTTTTAAGCCAAATGGACCATGTGCATCTCATTGCCCCCAGATCAAATTCCGTGGTCAACCTCTCTTAATTAGCTTGGAACCATATGATAGCTGAGAGGGGGGAGGTGGGGGACGCGAGATTGATAAGATTCTATCGCCAGCACACACAGGAAGAAGTTCGGGGGATTATTCCAGACATCGCCTGGCACTAGCTGAGCGCTGTGATAGTAACTTGATTCACGTCAGGTGATCCCAGTCCCCCCCCCTCGTCTTTGAGGGATAGCATGACGATTCGGGACCCTAGGTTTGGTCCTTTCCAAATGAATCGGAATATATGGGCTGTGTTTTTTATCGATAGTGGTATCGTAATTGGAGGGTTTGGTAAAAGTATAATAATAGGGGAGGATATTCATTTCGTGGAAATAATTCTACCAAACCAGGAGATTTGGTGGTTGTTCCAGGAATAAAATCTTTTTATGTTATCAAATAGGTGGGCAATATTATTGGTAAGGGATTTGTATAAGTTGTTATTTTACTCCTAAGTATTTTATGTGGGAAAAGTTCCATCTGTATTTATAGTCAGATTGCAGTAATTCTCACATGGTTCTGGAAGGGAGAGGTGTACAGGAGCTACCGATTTGTCTCCACTATAAACTTATCAGAAACTGGGCTAAATGAACTAGATTAAGAATCGTTGTGGAAGGTTAGAAGGCATATATGGGGGTCAGGTTAGTCAAAAATTCAAGTCAGTTCAGCTCAAAGAGGAGATTTTAAATTCCATTTACAAAAGCGACTGGGATACCTTTATATCCCTTGCTTCGGCTCGGATTTGGTCCCTCTAAGGGTTCAATTATTAGTGTAGTTTGTGTATGTGTAACGGTTCCGGTGATGCCTTCCCCTTTCTTTCATTCCCTCTGTCCCTTCCTCTTGCCAATCCCTCCCTGCACTTACCCATCTCACTGTTACCGGTCCGGCTAACCCTGCTTGGACTGTCCCTTTACCCCAACGCATGCCCCGCAAGTCTCGCACCCACCCCGTGCGGTTCCCAAGGCCTCTGCGGCATACGCTCCCCCTATCAGACCTACTCGTACCACAAGTCAGCCCTCACCTACGGTGGCGCGTCTCCTCCAGCCTCCGTCTCGTCCCCGCTGGTGTGGTCCGCAGAGCTCCGCTGTCTGGTGCGCAGCCTTGCACGCGCATCTCAGGTTACAGAAGGCGCACGCCACACGGTCCTCTTCTAGGCCTTGCAATCTCGGATTCAGCCTCCAATGACATGCATATGATCATTTTCTGTCCAACCCCTCTGTTCCTCCTTCTCTCCTCCTGAACACATTATGTCTCCACTTGCCTCTCTGTCCCTCCTCCTCTCCATTGGTGTTGCCCTTTAAATCCTGTCTGCCATTTCAAAACTATGCAAGTTCTTGTTTATCCCTGTGTGTGCAGCACCTATGATTTTGACTCCCTCTGTTGTTCACTGCTTTTGCCTGATGTTTGCTCCTGCATTGTGTTACTTTGGATTCCCTGGCTTTGACCCCTGCTTGTCCTGGACTACTCTGCTCTCTGTACCCCTTGAATCTTGCTACGGACCCAACCTTGCTGACCTCTGGTATCCTTGGATTTGGCTTACGAACTCTGACTATTCTGATCTCTGGAACCCCTGGACTTTGGCGCACGAACACGACTATTCTTACATTTACCATCAAGGACGTTGCAAGTATACTAACTACTTTATCTACAGGCCCAGCAACGTCATACCACACTCCGGGCTTGCTCCCACTGCTGTGGGTGTGTGGTAATACCGTTCCCACCTCAGTATTAGGGTCTTGCCAGGTCTGCGTGCATATAGGCGTAACATTATGCAGAGCCCAACAAACGCAGACCCCCCTGAGGTGGGTACAAGTATTTCTATTGAGGCCTTACAATTTGTAAGTAACCAGTTGTCTACTGTCTCCCTTCAATTGGCCAGCTTCTCACCTCAGGAGAGTCCCATGGCTCCTTCGCCTCCAGTTGCCATAACCAATGCCAGCTCTGGGCTCCGTATTCCTTCACCTAATCGCTATGATGGGGACCCCCTCGCCTGCCGCGGTTTCTTAAACCAATGCGAGGTGCAATTGGAGATGTACCCCTCCCTGTTTCCCAGTGGCCGCGCTAAGGTAGCGTACATCTACGCCTTGCTCCCCTGAGACGCTTTCGCCTGGGCCTCCCCCTATGGGAGCTCAAAAGTGAATGTACGCAGGATTACCCTCTCTTCAGACGCGAGTTTCAACTTGTATTCGATACTCCTGCATGGCACGAGACAGCCGCTTTCTCTCTTTTTCATATTTCGCAGGCCCAAAGATCTGCGGCCAAATACGCCTTTGAGTTCCGTATGCTAGCCGCTGAAACCCAATGGAATGATGAGGCACTCACCGCCGTGTACTGGCACGGACTTTCAAATACCTTGAAAGACGATCTGGCTACTCATGCATGGCCTTCGTCCCTGGAGGAGTTGATCACCCTGAGTGTACGCATAGACCAGCGCACTCAGGAGCGACGGCACGAGAGGTACTGTTCTCGTTCTCCTTCTCCTGTTGTCTCTCACAGGTCGCCTACTACTCCCCTCCTGGCACTGGAGGCTCCGGAGCCGATGCAGGTTGGCAGTCAGCAACTTCGGGCCACGGAGAGAGCACAACGTCATCTGAATAGACTTTGCTTCTACTGTGCTTCTCCGGAACATCGTCTCCAGAATTTTCCTCTGAAACAGGCACACCCAGTAAAGGTAGAGGGGCTTCTATTGGGTACTGTCTCTCCTTGCCCCTCTCTCCCCGAAGCTTTCCCTAAGAAGTTTCTGCTTCCTGCTAATTTGGACGGTCCGAACTTTTTCCTGATGGTAGAAGCTTTCATCGATTCGGGATCGGCTGGTAACTTCCTGGACCAGAAGTTTGCTTTGGAGAATCATATTTCCATGGTCAGAAGGAAAACTCCCATCGGCCTCAAGGCCATCGACGGCTGACCACTTCAACAAGCGTTTATAATTTGGGAGTCTATTCCTCTCACACTGACCTTGACCGACGGTCACAAGGAGGTAATCATCTTCGATATTTTTCAATCTCCTTCCGTCCAAATTATTTTAGGATTGCCTTGGCTTCAACTCCACAATCCGCGCATTGACTGGACCGGTACTCTGCCTCTCCAGTGGCCTTCGTCTGCAGAAGCTGTTCCTGCGGTGCCACCTGTTGCAGTGCTTGCCGGCCTGGATTCTGTTCCTTCTAATCTATCGATCCTGCCTACCGTGTATCAGGAGTACTTGGATGTGTTCAACAAGGTACAAGTGGAGGTTCTACCTCCCCATCGCCCGTACGATTGTCCTATTGATCTGATTCCTGGGACCATCCTGCCTAAGTCATACCCACTCTCCGTCCCGGAGACCGAGGCCATGAAGTCCTACATTCAAGAAAATTTGGGAAGGGATTCATCAGCAACTCTACCTCCCCTGCCGGGGCTGGCTTCTTATTTGTGAAGAAGAAGGATGGATCACTTAGGCCGTGCATTGACTTCCGCGGACTCAATAAGATCATGGTGAAGAACCGGTACCCCCTTCCGCTTATCTCTGAACTGTTCGATCGTCTCCAGGGGGCATCTATCTTCTCTAAACTCGACTTAAGAGGTGCCTATAATCTCATTCGCATAAGGGAGGGGGACGAGTGGAAAACAGCATTTAATACACGATCAGGACACTATGAGTATCTTGTTATGCCCTTTGGTTTATGCAACGCCCCTGCCGTTTTTCAAGAGTTCATGAACGACTTCTTCCGCGATGTATTGGGAACATTTGTCATAGTCTATATGGATGACATTCTTATTTTTTCTAAAAATCTGGAGGAACACACTCAACATACCAAACTAGTGCCTTCTAGGCTCCGTTCTAATCGCCTATATGCCAAGATGGAGAAGTGTTTGTTCCACCAGACCTCTACTGCCTTCTTAGGCTATATCATCTCCAGCCAAAGCTTCTCCATGGATCCAGAAAAACTGAAAGCTGTTCTTGATTGGCCGCTGCCGAATTCACTCAAGGCTGTGCAGCGTTTTCTTGGCTTTGCCAACTATTACAGGCAATTCATCAAAAAAATTCTTCTATTGCCCTTCCCATCACCGCATTGACCAAAAAGGGCGCCGACACCACTTCCTGGTCTCTGGAGGCTATTTTTGCTTTTGAGGTACTCAAGAAAGTGTTTGTTTCCGCACCCATCCTACGCCATCCGGACACCTCCCTCCCCTTCACTTTAGAGGTTTACGCCTCGGACGTGGGAGCTGGCACAGTTCTTTCCCAGAGGACTTCCCCCCAAGAGAAACTCCACCCCTGTGGGTTTTTTTCGCGGAAATTTTCATCTGCCAAAAGGAATTATGATGTGAGTAATCGTGAACTTTTGGCCATAAAACTGGCTCTCCAAGAATGGAGGCACCTTTTGAAGGGTACCAAGGAACCAGTTGCTATCCTCACTGACCACAAAAATTTGTTGTATATCGAGGGATCTCGATATACTGGGAGATCTGGGATCCCGCCAAGCTCGGTGGTCGCTCTTCTTTTCCCGCTTTAACTATACTATTTCATAGGACAAAATTGTAAGGGGTAAGTGGCCCCAATTAACCAGTGCTCCCCTCTTCAGGAACGGCCTCAGGACGGTCCAAGAACGGTTTCTCTGGAAACTTTTTCCTGAAGGACTTAAGAAGAGCCGGGGCATGAATGTCCTTTGAAGGTACCCAGGATCTCTCTTCAGGGCCAAAGCCCTTCCACTGCACCAAGAACTGAAGATGACCCCTGAAAAGGCGAGAATCCAAAAGGGAGTGAACTTCATATTCCTCGTTATTTTGTACAGTAATGGGATCCGGTTTACGAGTCTGATCCGGAAAGAAGTGACTGGAGATAAATGGTTTTAAGAGGGACACATGGAAGACATTGGGAATCTTCATATTGGGTGGTAGTTGGAGCCGGAATGCCACAGGATTGATTTGTTCACAAATAGGGAAGGGACCCAGGAACTTAGGTGCCAGTTTAGGAGATGGTACCTTGAGGTGGATATTCCTAGAGGAGAGCCATACCAAATCCCCTGGTTTGTAACTGGGCGCCGAACGACGACGACGACGATCGGCCTGTCGTTTCGATCTGCGGGAGGAGTTGAGAAGGGTAGACTGAATCGTGGACCATGCGGTTTGGAGGGAAGAAATGCGTTCATCTATGGCTGGTACTCCAGAAGGAATGTCGGGGATGGGAAGACAGGGAGGGTGGAACCCATAATTTATAAAGAAGGGAGACTCCCGGGTGGACTCGTTTTTTGCAGAATTGACGGCATACTCTGCCCAAGAGAGGAGTTGAGCCGAATCATCCTGGAAATCGGATATAAAACATCTGAGGTACTTCTCCAGGGATTGATTAATTCTCTCCGTTTGTCCATTGGACTGAGGATGATAGGCGGGAAGAGAAGGAAGAAGAGATGCCCAATCTCTTCGTGAAGGCTCTACAAAATTTGGATACGAACTGAGAACAAAATTGTAAGGGGTAAGTGGCCCCAATTAACCAGTGCTACAGAGCATATGTGACCCACAGTAATTGTAAAGTAAATGTTTTTAACTGCGTTTTAAACCGGATCACTTGGTGTGGTATTGCATGCTTGAGGCTATATGCATTAAACCCCTAGAAGGCACAAGGTATAACAGAGGTGTGCAGAGTTGTAAGTAGGGAGTGTTTGGACCCCCCCTTGACCTCTGCAATTTCCCTGAATTGAATAATCTTGTATGCCTGGGGTGGCTCTCATTTAAGCAGCAGATTTACTCACATGCGGTGTGAACGCCGGTTCTGTGTGCTCCATGGCTGACAAGGGATGCAGAAAAAGTGTACCTGTTCCGGTTTGGAAGGGGTGTTTCAGCGGGCACCACGAGGCAGGAAAAAACGTAGCAACTGCTGGACTGTGCAGTGAAATGTCCTTTATTATAGCATAGTTAAAAAGAGGGGGGAAAAAGGATGCCCCTGCACCTCTAACGCGTTTCACCCAAGCATGAGCTTTTTCAAAGAGTGACATTATCCGTGTGCAGGCCTCTGATATACCGGATGTGAACCGGAAGTGACGTCACACAGCAAATGGGCTCTGAGTATGCTGCATGCTGTATGATAGACTGCCAGGCTCATGGTTTGAAGACGCTCACACATAGCGCAAGTGCGCCACCTATGGTGCCTGTCTGCCAGTGAGCCTACACCACACACACAGCAGGCTGCATGATGGGATACTGAGTCCTAGCTGAATGACATTCACCCGGAACCCATGGGCTTCAGTGACATGCGCAGTAGGGACTAAAAGGTTAAAAACAAAAGAAATGAAAACGAACATTTTAAGCAATCTACATTTAAACATCAAAAACAATATAATTCATATTATTAATCAAATATAAACCTTAATGAAATCTAAATAAATACAAAGATGAATTTCATAATGTATATGTCATAATAGAAAGCAACAAATGAAAAAAATAGATGAAAAAAATATATAATGATAATAATTAAAATAAAAACAAGTAATGGCAGGGGTAATGGAGATTAGATTGCCAATCATCTAATTGATGTACAACATCATTTAGTACATTTATATTGTGTTTATTCAATTCATAATTAGAACAATTTGCTTGATCAAGCATACTTTGTTGCACTTTAAAATTATCAAGTACAGTATATATAAATGCATTGTATGGGATAGAATAACACGAACCAGCAAAACTTGCATAATTGGACATGCTATCAATATAATTTACTGAACATACAAGTGTGAACTTTTCGATCTCATGATTAATGATTACACTGCCGACACGTTTAAATCGAGCAGGGCTAGTTCCGCAGCCGGGGGATGCCCGGCTTGCTAGCCCCACTCCCTCGGCTGTGCCGCGCGTCACCCGATGCGTGTCCCGCGTCATCGGGTGTCAGCGCCCCCTGCACGCGCTCCAGGGCTCCCCGAGGGTAGCCCTGGTGTCCCGCGATCGCGGGACGGCGGCAGGGGGGTCCGTTGGGACCCGGCGGCGGTAGGAGAGCGGCCCCGATCGGAGTGCTCTCATTCCGCTGCTTATCGGGCTCTCGCACCGGCACCCTCCGGCCGCGCGCCAGGGTTACATGCTGCGCAGAGAAACGGGCAAATGCTCGAATAAACTCTGGCCGCAGTCAGTATGTGTTAAAGGAATGGGAAAGTGAAGGGTAGAAATTTCATAATGTATATGTCATAATAGAAAGCAACAAATGAAAAAAATAGATGAAAAAAATATATAATGATAATAATTAAAATAAAAACAAGTAATGGCAGGGGTAATGGAGATTTCCAATATCTAATTGATGTAAAACATACATTTAGTACATTTATATTGTTATTATTACAATTCATAATTAGAACAATTTGCTTGATCAGAGCATACTTTGTTGCACTTTAAAATTTAGAACAATTTGCTTGATCAGAGCATACTTTGTTGCACTTTAAAATTATCAAGTAAACATATGGAATGGATTTTGGGAGCACAAACACATTTTTAGTCACACTAATTCTTTCCGTAAAA